>JAINUW010000300.1:0-168670 GCA_020205615.1 Panax quinquefolius
TTTTAAAACCTAAAAGATAGTAGACTTTATTTTTACTTGACTCTTTTAATGGATTGCATATTCCGCTGCAGTTAAACTGGTTGTCTATTGTATTTTATTAGTTTAACACTGTTGAAGGCTAATGATAATTTATTCCGCATTATCTTAGTCATAATATTTCTTACTGGGCTAGTTGAGCTCACCCTTTCTTTCACCGTTTCTCTTGTGAAATGAGAACATATTTGGGATTTAGTCGGGAAGCAGAGTAATGGTCCGGAGGATAGCATTAGTAGTCCTCACTATTACGTGAAATAGTGTGATAATAGTTATAATGAGGACTCCTTTTGAGTTTGTATAATATCTAGTAGACAATATTTGTATTCAAACTCTCACGTTTATGTCGTATTGTACATACCAGCACGCTTATGTTTTATAAGTTGTATTTGAATTTATGTACCATGTAAGTGGCGACCCAAGATGGGTGACGTATACCTAATTTTGGGGGCGTCACATATACAATTTATCTAATATATCATTTATTAATGTTAAGCATCATTATGTTTACTAACATTCATGTTTTATAACTTAGAACAACTGTAATACCCGTGAATTTTAATAAATTATAATATTGAGAATAAAGATTGTTTGCATATTTATTTGAATATAAATATATATAGTATTGGCATGAGCGTGGAAATTAATTTAATTGACTAAGTATGTGATAATTAAGAAGTGTAGCAAAAATGATGAGAAGCTTAGTTTAAGTTTGTAGAATTATACCTAGTGTGGCAAAGTAGTGAAATGAGAAGTTACTAATTTAATTAATGATGAAATGGATTAAATTAATTAGTTCTATTAACAAATAAATAATGTCATTGACTAATTGCTATTCATTAATTATCATGAATAATAGCATGTAAGGAGAAATCTTATATAATAAGGTTTTTCATTCAATATAAGATGAGGTGTGACATTGGAATTATTATATAAAACTATATGATAAAAGTAAGCTTAACTTATGTGATTTATTATGTTGGGTGAAAAAGAGTCTTATGTGACCCCATGTTGTGTGTAGGGGTATTTAAATGTGTATTCTAGACCTATGGGAGAAAATAACTTTGATTAAATAAATAATTAATAATAGGTGATTATTTTAATATCTATGTAGAATTGGAATAGGAAGTAATATTGGTACCCAATTAAATTATATCTTAGTCTAGGATAAATATTATTTGAAATAAATCAATGTACATGGAGTATATGATTTTATGTGTAATGTATGAGTGGGTGTATATGTATGCTCAATTGTGGACAAAGTGTAAAATAAACCTAAGTGTGCTAGTAGTAATACAAATGCTGAGTATTAGAATGTCCCAAATTGAGTGTCACTCTTTTCTTCTTCACGTAATAGGCCATTGGCCTAGTCCCTCCTTACCAAACAACAAAGTTAGCAAATTATGAGAAGGGAGTATCTATATGGTACTCTTTCTACCAAATCCTTCATAACCATCAACCTTCTTCTCCATTCCAATGGTTTAATTCATTGAGTAAAGCTTAGATTGGTCACAAGCTTTCCTATAAATGGAGCTCTTCACATTCACAACCATTTTTCTAATTCTCTGTTAAAATTTCAAGTGTGTGTGAGTGTGATTGGGTGGAGCTTATATAATCTGCAAAGTGAAGCTAGAGTAGCAATTCAACTCCACCAAAGGTAATATTCCTCTATATGTTCTTACATTCAAGTATTTGCAAAGTTCTTAGAAAAGTACAATAATACTTGTTTTAAGTTGAAAAGTTTATGTTTGAAGCATGCTAGAATGTGTAACTTGAAGCTAGACATTGTTAATATGGTTAAATACGAAATCAACGAAAGTTAAACGAAGTAAATTTGTCAAGTAACGAATCTGTAATGAAGATAATCGCTAAATGTGTTAAACTTTGGAAAAATGACAAAAATCTTGAATTGATCCTTGAATTTAATTGTTTGTATGTTTGGAAGTGTTAGAAGCATGCTAGGGATGTTTCACAGAGAGTTTGTATCAACTATACATCATTACATTGTTGTTTGGATGGTTGTTGGGTTGAAAATTGCTTGAAAGCTCGAAGCGGGGGATGCCTGTGATCTTATAGCAGCCATGCCCACCCCGTGGGGTCATCACAGATAAGACCCACCGAAGGGGGAAGATGTTTACGGAGCTATGTTATTTTGCCGGGGTTTTATAGTGTTAATGCCCCTTACAGTGCGGGGGTTGGGGGCGTTGTGGTGACTTTTTGTTGTTTTGTTTTGTTTGATTTGTTTGATGTAAGAAGTCTTAATTTCACTTAAATTCAAGAACATACATACTTCTTAAACATGTATCCATGAAAGTTGCAAGATGTTTTAGTATGAAAGATGGAATTGTATGAGTAACTTTAATAAAGGGTCAAACTAGCTTAAAGGTTCTTTAATATGTGAAACGACTTAAAAATACGTAAAGTAAGGGATATTTTGCAAATACAAATACAAGATGAGCATATGGTACTAAAGATTTTAAAGGTATAAATCAATGTGAGTTATGCATCTATGAGTTTAAATGTGTGTAGCCTATATAAATTTAGATATATGTGATGAAAGTATGCAAATATGTATATCAAGTGTGTGTGTCTAATGAATACCTATACATACATAAATAGGATAACATAGTTCATTGAGGTGATTTTATGCTATAAGTGGTAATCAACGCTAAAGGCAAGTCTCCTAACTCACACAACTTTGGATTTTGTACGAATTCTCAAACTTCGTTTGATTCTCATATTGAATGCAAGTTTTCTAAAATCTTTACATTGTATATTGTATAACCCGAATTGTTGCCATACTTATATCGAGCAAACATCTATTACTATTTGGAAATCATTTGTATGCCTTAACATTGTTATGAGCATTGGACCTTTCGTTCATAAATGCATTATAAAAATGGTCCAAGCCTTTGATTCGGCTAGACCATAATCATATGTTAAGAAAGCTATCCAAACCAATCGATTTGGTGCGGACTCTTATAAATCTACTGAGATGAACAACCCTCTTAAAAAGGGGAAATTTTATATTGTCGGGGAACCGACGTGCGCACATGAGTATGATTAAATGTTATGCATAACGTAGGGTACTTTAGGCTGATCACCTATTGTACTCGTTTATATTGGATTGCAGTATAATACTGTTAATTCTAGTAAAAGTTCTTAGTCCTTAGTGACTGCTTAGTGTTCATTCGTATTGAACCTTGAAATGAATAAATCCTAAAATTTTGTTGATATCCTTTAGTCTATAGTGACACCTATTGAATACTCTTGATATTTCTTGATATCCTTGAACTATCAATTATTGTTATACCCTTGAAGATTCAAATACTATAACTGCTTATTCTTCTTGATATATTATTTGCTGGGCAAACTTGTTGCTCATTCTTGCTTTCCTAAAAACATTACAGTTAAGGTAGAGCAAGGCGGTACATCGGGAAATGACAAGGGAAAGGGCAAGGCTACAGAATAACTTAGTCCTTTAAGTGTAGAAGTATTATTATTATTGTTATGCTTATTATGATGTATTTAAGGATGATTAAGTTATGTTTAAGTTTAATCACTGGATTATTGTACTAATGGTTACGGTACCTTAGGACACGAATAATTATATTATATCAATGTAAATTATTCTATTATTTCTGTTGTTGATGATTTTAGCATGATTTTAGAATTAGCACATGACGAATCAAATTCAAGATATGAGTGTATGAATTTGGGGGCGTCAGAGGTTGGTATCAAAGTTGTAGTTATAAACCTTAGGAGCGGGAGTCCCTAGATTAAAACTTAGGAGAACTTAGAAGATAGAGAGGGATGAAACTCATATAGAGTTTTCATAGAGAGCGATTTAGTGTGTTATAGAATATAACTTCATTCTATACAATGAATTTATGTTATTTAACATTCTAATGGAGTTGTTGTTTGTCTTGTCTTATGTTGGTAATTGTAGGATGACGGACATGGGAGGACCTAGACGAGTAGTAGAAGAGGAGCCGCGTGACATACATGTGGTATTTGAGGCACCATCGATAGCTGAGCCCATATCAGTAGTGGCCCCTATTGATGATGATGACGAGGAGGAGGAGATGGAGCCCCTACCCGAGGAATCTGATCTGGAGGAGGAGCCTATGGAGGAGGAGCCTATGGGGGATGAGCCTATGGAGGACTCCGATGAGACTACTTTCGAGGATCGGATGTTGGGAGAGTATGAGGAGCGAATCCTAGAGTTGGGATGTAGAGTGGAGGAGTTAGAGGCTGAGGCTAGAGAGAGGGAGTCCGAGTTCCAGAAACTGAGGGACGAGGACCACCAAAGAAAGTTAGTGATGCAAGAGTTGGAGGTGGAGATTGCTCACCGCAAGGAGGTAGGAATCCAGATGGGAGCTTTGTTTCACAGGGCGGTGGCTAGGAATGTAGAGCTGACAGGGAAGTTGGAAGAAATGGAGCAGAGAGTGATAAGTGAGATGATGGAGAAGGGAGCTCTCCGAACTCAGTTAGAGATGGAGGTGATGGATAAGATCCATTTTGAGGAAAAATGGGAAGAAGCAAATGATAGGGCTAGTGATTTGGAGGACGAGGTGAGATGTAACAAGAGGAAGATGAACCAGATGGGCTATGTTGTGCGCATGGCCATGGAAAGATTGATTGATGGGGTAAATCACTACCCGGCGGAGCAGGGACAGACTGGGCACACCATAAGTAGAGATATGGTGGTACACATTACTCAGAGGGAGTACCAGAGCGCTGTGGAGTGCAGAATGATAGATTAAGTCTAGGTGTTAGAAGTTAGTAATTGTCGTATTTTATTATGTGATGTATAATTGTTGTTTTAATCTCAGTCTTTTGTGTAAGATGTGAGATAATTGTAAACCCAAAATTTTTGAATTATATCAGAGGTATGTTGATGAATGTCCCCATCTTTTGTGATATTAGGGGATAGGTTGTGTAATTTATAGAAGTATGCTAGAGATAATCATGTAATGTAACAATTTGGCATATGAATATAAATGATCTTATGTATTATGAAATCTTATTTCTTTTTATGGAGAATTGTTTAAACAATATAATTAGATAATAAAAATGGAAGCAGAAAATGCCGCCCAGACGTAGATTAACTGCACCGGAATAGTCGGTTAATGATGAGAGAGGAAAAGTAGATCCCATTCAGAGGCTTGTAGATTTGTTAGGGGAAGCTCTTAGGGGAAGAAATGAACCAGTACCACCCATTCCCCAAGTAGCTCCTATAACGACCCCAAAATTCATACAATATAATTCTCAACTTCGGTAGTTAATAACACATCTACCTTCTGATTTTACATCATTATTCGATGTTAAACTTTATACAATGCAAAATAATTTAAACTTTTATGTCTTTTTACTTTAATTCCCTGAATCAAAACCTTTATCATCTACATGTCTTTGAATCAATCTTATTTTATGATTCACTTTATCACTGTTATTATATAAAATTTTACATTTCAATCCGATAACCTTTACATATCAGATAACTCTAACTTTAGCTTTACAACTCAACATAAAACTATACATCATAAAACATTTAGTACATCTCATGAATCTTAATCATGGTATAAAGAAATAACAACTTTAGCTAAAATATTAATCTTCGTGTATTATTTCTGATCCACGTCATTCAAGTAGTACATAGTGTTACCTTCAATCCTTAACCTGCAAAAATGGTTATTTGCAAGGTTGAACTCGACAGCCCATCAAATCTAACAGTTTTTATACATCACGTAGCACATAATAACATGCTCAACATATATTTCATAAACATCGGACTAACATAACATACACGCTACAGTTCATATAACAAGAATAAAGATTGAGCTCCTTACTCAATCAGTGTGCTTTAGTCAATCAACGTAGTCATAAATTGACTTTAAAATTTCATACATTCAACATATATATAACACATCATTCTCTTTGCAAAAACGATTTAAAACAGTTAATTATCAAGTTCACATAACAAATAGGAACTGAAAGACTTGCCTTGATCGTTGTTTACCAATAACAGTTTAACAACTTACAGTTATCTGCACTTCAAGTGCCCTACACAATTATATAATCATACACATCAACTATTAGTCACATAACAATGCATAGTAGTTGTAATGTAAACTTTACTTTACGTCTCATAACCCTTCCTATTATAAATACACAATGTTCAATTTGATTGTGTTAACTTTCGAGTTATATCTCACTATATTTCATATTCGAAGTTCATTCAAGTGTTTAAGTCTTGCTAGGACTACTTATTGGTTTTATATTAACACTATTCAATATCTTATAATATTCATTTCATTTGATTAAAAACACTTTTTACGTTCATTATCACTTATCACGGCGTTTCGACGTTTATTCGTCACACGCCCAAATTGGCTCTCTTGTGTGTGCTTAGTATGCATATACAACTTATTTAATATATCATTTATTAATGTTAAACATCATTATACTTCATAATATTCATGTTATATAACTTAGAACAACATCTTTTATCGTCAAGAGCACCACACTTGCATACGTGCATGCCCGATGCTCTCCGATTGCCTCCGAAAACACAACAGTCCTAAAGATGACCATTTGGACTACTTTTCCCATATCAAATTGAAAACCTTAAAGTAAACAATTTGTAGTTCTATTCATCCACGTTCCGGATCATCTTGAATCGCCTTAATCGGAGTTCGTATGAAGACGTTATGCCTATTTTACTAAAATAGGTCAAAACATTCACACCTGACATAGTTTGGGCGCAGCTGCGCCCAATTAAGTTTAGGCATAGTGTATTGCTCCCTAGAGAGCATTTGCACCCTAAAATGACTTAGGGCACAGTAGAAGAATTTATGCAGATTAGCGTAAACAGGACCTAAAGCTACTGTTCATCATGATTTTTGACCCTTTTTCTCCTACTAATCTTCTTAACTTGAGTTATACACATCCAAATTAGTCCGTTTTTGATTCTATGGATTTGTAATTCATAGAACTACAACATACTATAATTCTAACAATTTATAAAAACATTAACCAACCTAAAGTTTGACCCAAAACACATGTTCATACTCTATTTTCATGTTTTAACATCTCTAGCGAATTCAATCGCCACGACTTCGTTTCTTAATCAATTGACACGATTTAAACTATGTTATTTTCGTTTCTTAACATACTAACACATTCTAACATCAAATAACAGATTATAATACATATTAAGCATGAAATTTTGTAGTTTCTAAAGCTATTTTTTGAACAAAAACACTGTTATTTACTTTTCTCCTTATAAACCCAAATTTCATGTATTTGAACACCAACATAGACTTATAGAGGATAACTAACAGATTTAGCAAGAGAATACATACATATAAAATACATCTTTTACAACAATTCAACAAAACCTAATTTCTAGAGAATAAAAAATTACAAAAACCAAATATTAGAATTAGGGGTAGATTATACCTTAACCCTTTAATGTTAACAAGGTTCTAGCAAATCCTTCTCAATCCTACTCCTTCTCCAACTCTCAATTCTTTGTATTCTTTCTCTCTAACTCTCAAATAATTACTGAGTTACTGCCTCCTATAAATCCCAAGATAAAGAGTTATGATTCCACCAAGATATGTCTCTACCATTCTAACTCATTTGGACATACGACTGAGGAATACTGGTCTTTGCGACATAAAATCCAGGATCTCATTAAAAATGGAAAGCTGGAGATAGAATTTCTCATGGCCAAGAAAGGCGAAAAAGAAATAAAAAGCTTAAGATATCCACTCGAGATAGGCAGTTCAGATGAGGTGAAGGCTATGGGCGATAATCTTGGCAGAACACAAGATGGAATGATCCTAATGCAGGAAATGACAGAGGAGACAAAGGAATCCCCAAAGGATATTCCTTCGCCAACATCAAACATCTTCTGGTCCAAAGATATCAACCATGTTTCTGATTTTATAACCTTGGATGATGTGGAGGAAATACTAATCCTTTCCAAGGAAGAAAAAGAAAAAAAAGGAGAGTTCCTTGCAAGAAATGCAACAACAGTTTGAGGGAGATTTTATGGTCGAATCCTCTCAAGCCCAGGAAAAGCGTAAAGGAACAGATGAAGGAAAGGGTAGTGAGGTTGTCGGGGAAACCAACCCATCAAAGAATCAAGAGTTTATACCTTTTTGTGTTGGGTCCAGCTCAAGCATCCCTGAGGATTGTACTAAACCAGGAAGCGATCAAGTTATGGCCATAAGTGAAGACATTCAAAACCAAGAAGTAACCTCTGTCGCGAGCCTTGAAGCCAACATAACCACAGACAACTAGACTATCAGGCCTCAACTAGCCAAAAAGATGTAGATCCAGGGGATAAAATTGCGATTTCCAGAAGATGTTGGGACAATATCAATTTCTTCGTAGTATGCCTTCTATTTTCCATGCGTGTAAATATTGAAAAAAAAAGAAAAAAAGGAAAAATAAAAAAAATCAAAAATCAAGTCATGATTCAGGTTTTAGCTCATATGGGCAAACTACGTCGACCTGATCTCCTTGATACCCGGGGGTACATAGGCAACCATATTCTATAAGGCCCGGTTCCAATAAACAAAAAACAACAAAAATATTTCTACCCTTTCTCTACAAAAATAAAAACCACAAAAATACTTCTACACCCTTCTTCATCAATAAAGCTTCTACACCCATCTGCCTTTCACATTCAGCGTTAAACCTCTTACACCAGGCCTGAACTACAAAAGACCTGATCTCCCCTCATCAATGGGAGTACGTAGGCAGCCATTTATGGTATGGTTACACCAAACAAAAACCCAAAAAACCCAAACAAACACTTCTCAAACAAACAAACACTTCTCAAACCGTTTATCTTATCAAGCAAGAACTACGCAGACCTGATCTCCCTCGCATACAGGAGTACGTAGGCAACCATCAGTGGTGTGGTCTGAACCTCAAAAGAAACATCCAAACCCAAACATCAATCCCAAGTCTTCGCCCAAGAACAACCTTCCAAGTCAGCGACCCATGTAGAGAAGACCCAACAACACTTCAATGTCATTCCATCAAATCTGGCACAAATCCCAGAAAGGAAGAAACAGTGATATGCTAAGACAACCAGCAATGAGGACCTTCAAAGAGCTGACACACTCAATCAACAAGTCTTTATAAAACCATCAAAGCTGATTGCGAGAAAAAGTCAGGAACAATGATTGAGGACATCCAAGCCTAAACCCACTACCTGTTCACCATCTAGTATGGAGGTAAAAGCCTCTTACGAGCTCGGTATCTTATCATCCCATCTATCAAAGCAACTATCCCAGACAACAAGCAAGGTTGGGGCAATTTCAAAATCGACGATAACTTGATATTGGGACCCTTACAACAAGATCGGGGCAATCTCGAAAACAACGACAACTCAATATTGGGGCATTTATCAACCATCCTAAGGGGGAAAATGCACCAGTCAACACCATCAGCATGGTCCATCATCATCGGAGCTTCCCTCATATTATCTCACTGGCGATTAGAATATTGTTCACTCGCGATTTGGTCAACAAATAGACTTTCTCGTATGAATCCCCGACAACAACATGCAAAAGGACTGGGACATTTTTCCTATTCTAGGAAAGTGAAGGATTTTAAGGCAAGATCAGGCCTCTCATCAAAAGAAAGAAAACTCTTGAAAGAAATCATGGCGACATAAGCGTGCCCCTACAAAAGAAGGGGAAAATTCTCAAAAAGTTCTTAACTCAAGGCCAACGACAAAAGGTCTGGTGAATGAAATCTACACCGTCAAACATGTTAATTTGCGTTAAATACTCATAAATTGAGGCCTCTATACTGAAGTTCAAAAGTTCGACAGCGAAAGAGTGAGCTGCACCCTCCAGGGATATCAACAGCATTCAGGTCATCATTTCAGTTGGATTGCGAATCAAATGTTCAAGGAAATGGGGCACAAGCACTCAACAGGGAAAGGAAACTACAAATCACCTCAAAAAGGGTGAGGTGCTACATAAATGTACATCTCTATCCAGCGTAACATCAGGCAGAGTCTAGCAAAGCACACCTTTAAATATTACTTCAGCGAAGGTATCGGGAGATCTGATATTCAAAACCATTGGCATCAATTCAGCGCAACATCAAGATAGTTCAGCGATGAAAGCTTTGTATACCGCCGTTCGAATGGGAACCAAAATAGTTGGGCGATGTTAGCGTATTCAACTACCAGCAGGGTAGGATCTGTTGTCAAACTACCATCAGGGTAGGCACCATTGTAAACTACCAGCGTATGCATCGGCTACATCTCCATTTCTCTTCATCAAATAGGCATTAGCGACATCGACAAAAAGCCAAACCGTTGTAGTCAACACCAGCAATCCCTGGTAAAGGTAAAGCGATTTGCGAAATATGCTAAACATGCATAGTAACATTCATTATATTGCGATTTGTAATTTGTGATATGAAATATGCGAAATATGATGTGCGAGTTGCAAAGTGCGATTGGCCAAAAGTGAAATGCGAAGTGCGAAATCCGATGTGCAATTTACGAACTGTGATTTGCGAAAACATTTTAACATTCATCATCACATTCACTACATTTTGCATCATTAAAAATATCTTGTCATATTTCAAGTGTCTACTAATCTTTATCATGTCCATTCCATTGCATTGCATGAACATGATAGAGAGGGGCATCTATAGACACTCGATTTTTTTTCTTTTCCTGTTACTAACTATGCAGGAGGGAAAAAACGTCTTTTTAACTCCAGAGATAACCCTGGAGGACCACAACATCAATTCCAAACTTAGAGATAACCCTGAGGATATTCAGAGTCAACAGTATGACAGTTTCAGAGATAACTCTAGGAAAAACCCGCTACAACTGTGCGAAAATCGGAGATAACCCCAGGAGGGGCAAAATGGTCATTTTTTTGACTCAACTTCACTTCAAGTCAAATACACTCATTTCAACTCAAATCTCTTGAAAAGAAGTCCCACGAGAACTATATCTTAACTTCGGAGCGCTAACTACGTAAAACAACTTACTGAATTGCTTGACGGAGACCCAGGAATGCTATTTCGGTCACAGACCCATCTTCCTAGAATCAAAAAGGGCAAATCCCATGTCATTGCATAACTGTCGACAAAAGTAGTCCAAAAAAGGTCTTATATACCTCGTTCGGATGCTCAAATTGAAGTTCTGCAAGTTCGAGCGGACATTATAGTGCACGAGTGCACGTACTTCGAGACGACGGGACCAACAAAGCCCGAGGACACCTCGACCACATTGTAGTGTAATCATGTGCTTGCTGCAGTACACTGCGCCCATCGATCTATAAATATAGACCTTGGGGTCAGCCATTTGAAGGAGGGAAGAGAGAGAAAAGGCGAGGAAGCCCTATCCAATTTACTCTGTACACACCCATATTGAGTGTTTCCTCAGTTTAAACATCTGTTAGCTCACATATAGCTATACTTTTATCTGACAGGAGCTGAGTGTTTATCCAAATAGAGTCATTGAAGTCTACCTTGGAAGCCCACTGTAAGCCTTCTCACATTCTATAAAGCCTTTCTTTTCATATTAGCACACACTGTTATACACATTGAGAGTCGCGTTATGTGCGTATGCCAGGACTTTGGTCCGTGGCTTTCATTTCTGTCTGTATATATATACTTATATATATATATATATGTATATATTTTTATACGGACTAACATTATCGAGTTATACCTCGATTGAGCCTAGACTTATGTCTGGAGCGTTTACTTGTTTTTCTATATATATATATATATATATATACTTATATCTATGAACTATTGTCGACTGCATCGATGAGCACAGATTTTACATACTGAGGCGTTACTTATATATATATATATATATATATATATATATATATATATATATATATATATATATATATATATATATATATAATTGTTATCTGGACATATCGATGAGCTTGGATTTACGTATTTGGTGCGTTTATTGCTTTATATATATATATATATATATATATATATATATATATATATATATATATTTACATTCTGTCAGTTCGGAGTTAACTTCGTGGCCTTTTTACATTTCTTTACATTTCGTCTCGCTTAAAGTTTACTTCGTGGCGAGTTGATCACTTTTACAGCTTTATTTACATTTCGTCCTGCCTGGAGTTTACTTCGTGGCAGTTGATCATTTTTACAGCTTTATTTACATACAAGTCCCACCTGGAGTTTACTTCGTGGTAGTTGATAGCATTTACTGCTTTATTTATATTTTTGATCCCCCATGGAGTTGCTTCGTGGTGGCTGATCATGCACACACACACACACATATATATATATATATATATATATATATATATATATTTACTGCTCTTATATATATATAACTGCTTACTGCTTTCCATACAAATTGCAGTATCATGTGAGCTTAGGAATCATGTGATCACAGATTCAGTCCACTGAATCTGGATTCGGTTCCTGTAATAGACTTTTTCAGCTGTAAGCAGCTTGTACATTATTTACAGTGTATGAATTTCCTTGGATGGTTGTCATACCCATAAGGAGTTCGGCACTGCTGTATATTATTTTCTCGAAGATGCCTCGCATTTCAAAAATAAAAGCAAACAAGCAGAATATTTAATAATAAAATGGAAGTATCAAAGGCCTCAATTACTATTGAGCACAGGGTTTGAAAAAACTCTTTTTACAAAACTTCATTGTTATATCTGGTTAAAACTGATTTTTTTTATAAATTCAAACCCTTTGTATATAAGTGTGAACGAGGCATAACACTACTTTCAAATAATTGCACATTGATCCACACACACACACACATTTATATAACAGTTTCTTGAAAAGTTGTGGTCATCGTGGCAACACGGATGTCGGGGGGTGCCTAACACCTTCCCTCTGCATAATCAAGCCCCAGAACTCAAATGAATCTCGGTTTCTCAGATCCGTTTAGCAGTGTCATATCACTGGGTCAATATGCAAACCATTTCGGTTGCTTTGGTGCAACCAGTTAAATACACCAACTGACAACTCTTAAAGTTAAATCATCGACATTATACATGTCGGACCTTTTTCACTTGTTTATTCCAACAAATCTCACATTAACATGAGCACACCAAAGAACAAGTAACGAAAAAGGGACACTAAAAAATCCTAACGTCTACAAATTGACTTTAACATTTCATACATTTAACGTATATATTACACATCATGCTCTTTGCAATAAATATTTAAAACAGTTAACTATCAAGTTCACATAACAAATAGGAACTGAAAGACTTGCCATGATCGTTGTTTACCAATAACAGTTTAACAACTTACAGTTATCTGCACTTTACGTGCCCTACACAATTATATAATCATACACATCAACTATTAGTCACATAGAAACACATAGTAGTTGTAATATAAACTTTACTTTATGCCTCATAGCCCTTCCTATCATAAATACACAATGTTCAATTTGATTGTGTTAACTTTCGACTTATATCTCACTATATGTCATATTCGAAGTTCATTCATGTGTTTAAGTCTTGCTAGGGCTACTTATTGGTTTTATATTAACACTATTCAATATCTTATAATATTCATTTTATTTGATTTAAAACACTTTTTACGTTCATTATCACTTATCACGGCGTTTCGACATTTATTCGTCACACGCCCAAGTTGGCTCTCTTGTGTGTGCTTAATATGCGTATACAACTTATTTAATATATCATTTATTAATGTTAAGCATCATTATAATTCATAATATTCATGTTATATACCTTAAAACAACATCTTTTATCGTCAAGAGTACCACACTTGCATACGTGCATGCCCGATGCCCTCCGATTGCCTCCGAAAACATAACAGTCTTAAAGATGACCATTTTGACTACTGTTCCTGACCTCAAATTAAAAACTTTAAAGAATAAAAGTTGTATTTCTATTCGTCCTTGTTCCGGATCATCTTGAATCGCCTTAATCGGAGTTTGTATGAAAACGTTATGCCTATTTTACTAAAATAGGTCAAAACAGTCACACTTGACATAGTTTGGGCGCAGCTGCACCCAATCCTTGAGCACAGCGCAGCTGCACCCTAGAGAGCAGCTGCACCCCAAATGACTTAGGAAACAGTGCAGCTGCACCCGTTAGTAGAAACAAGACTTGAAGCTACTATTCTTCGCAATTTTTGACCCTTTTTCTCCTACTAATCTTCATAACTTGAGTTATACACATCCAAATTAGTTCGTTTTCAATTCTATGGATTTGTAATTCATAGAACTACAACATACTAGAATTCTAACAATTTATAAAAACATTAACCAACCTAAAGTTTGACCCAAAACACATGTTCATACTCTATTTTTATGTCTTAACATCTCTAGCGATTTCGATCGCTACGACTTCGTTTCTTAATCAATTGACACGATTTAAACTATGTTGTTTTTGTTTCTTAACATACTAACATATTCTAACATCAAATAACAGATTATAACACATATTAAGCATGAAATTTTGTAGTTTCGAAATCTATTTTTTGAACAAAAACACTATTATTTACTTTTCTCCTTATAAACCAAAATTTCATGTATTTGAACACCAACATAGACTTATAGAGGATAACTAACAGATTTAGCAAGAGAACACATACATATAAACAACATCTTTTACAACAATTCAACCAAAACCTAATTTCCAGAGAATAAAAAATTACAAAAACCAAATATTAGAATTAGGGGTAGATTATACCTTAACCCTTTGATGTTAACAAGGTTCTAGCAAATCCTTCTCAATCCTACTCCTTCTCCAACTCTCAATTCTCTGTATTCTTTCTCTCTACCTCTCTGTTCTTCTTAGTTAGCCATTAGTGTGATGCCCCCAAAATAAGTATACATCACCCATCTTCGGTCGCCAAATACATGGTACAAATTTCAAATACAACTTAATTATACAACAGTCATGTAAAATACGACAAAACATAATCTAAGAGTTTAATAAGAATATTATCATCTAGACAATATCCATACTCAATGGAGTCCTCATTACATTTATTGTCACACTATTTAACAGAATAGCGAGGACTACTAATGCTATCATCGGACCATCACTCCGCTCCCCGACTCGTCCCAAATTTATATTCTCATTTCAAGAGAAAAAAGTGAAAGAAAGGGTGAGCTCAACTAGCCCAGTAAGAAATATTATGACTAAGATAATGCATAATAAATTATCATTAGTCTTTAACAATGTTAAACTAATAAAATACAATAGACATCAAGTTTAACTGCAGGGAACAAGCAATCCATTAGAAGAGTCAAGTAGAGAATAAAATCTACTATCTTCTATGGTTTAAAATGTTTTCATCAATTTTTATCGCTGAGACTCAGCTTAATAAATAAAACACATCATCTAATCATCCCTGTACTACGGCCCAAGGATATTCATTAAATCATCAATGGTCATGACTATACCGAACAATCCCTGGTTATAATCATATCAAAAATTGTCCATCAATGCATTACAGGCCACTGAGGACTTTTACCATATCATTTATAACATTATAGGTCATGATTATACCGAATGATCCCTGGTCATAATCATACTAAGTCCATCTATGCACGTAAGCCAAAGATGACTTTCATTACAATATAAGCATGACGATGATGACAATGACATAATATTTCAATAAAACAAGTTCAATAATTAATTTATCCAGGAACCAACAACGTCCAAATTGTCAACATGATACTGCTATGTGGGAAAAAATTCAAGAATGCTCAGAAAAATATTTTCATGAAAAGATATTGGATGAAGCGCAAATATCCAGGATATTCTACTAATTTCATGGAGTATAGAATCCAAAACTTTAACCAACTGAGTATAATAGAATATATGAAAAGCGCAAATGGATTTTCGCCCACCATGCGGTAATCCACGATATCTGATCATTTCCACAATTTAATAAGGAATGAATACGAGAGGATCATTCACCATGCATGTGGTAATCCACATAGATAGGTTATTCCAATGTAATAATAAAGAATGGAATAATGAAGGATTCACCATGCGTATGCGATAGATCAGAGACGATCAAAGTTATTCCCAATGTAATAATATAGAATGGAACCAGGTCATGCGTAAACGCACATACAAGATATTTTGAAAGAATAATAAAGAACGGAACCGTGTCAAAGTAAATTGCACCGGCTGGGATATTCCAATGAGAATAATAAAGAATGGAATAACAATGTAAATCACCATGCATGCGATAGACCGCACAGACAGGTTATTCCAATAGAATAGTAATTAATGGAACCAAGTTAAGCGTAATACGCACCGACAAGATATTCCAACTGAATGATAAAGAATGGAATAACTGAAGAATTTCACCATATATGCGGTGCCTTGATGATAAAGTTATTCCAACATAATAATAAAGAATGGAATAATGTAAGAATTTCACCAAGTATAGGGAGTCTGCGATACAAAGTTATTCCAATGTAATAATAAAGAATGGAATAATGTAAGTTCTCTTCATGAATACTGAAAGAAATAATACCCTTACCTTAGAAGAACTGGATATTGGAAAAGTGAGGTAGCAGACTTCTCTTCTTCTTTCTCTCTATAATCTCTCTCTCTCTCTAGAGTTTCAGTGAATTTGTAAGAAATAATGAAGGAATGAGCTTCTATTTATAGGAGAATAGAATGAATAGTAACTAATTCATGAACGGTCCAGATTGATTTACTTTTAAACGGATGGTCCATATTGATTTACTATAAAAACGTAAAGCAACGGTCCATACTGATTCACTAATAAAACTTTAAACCAGCGATCCATATTGATTTACTATTAAAACTTTAAACCAGCGATTCATATTGATTTACTATTAAAACTTTAAGCCAACGATCCATATTGATTTACTATTATAATTTCAACCAACGGCCTGAAAAATTAGCACATCTCCTCATGGAATAATATTGTACCCAAAAATGATTTGGACTGAAAAAAAATATATTTTTCGGGTGAATAGTACCCTGTGAATAGTACTTGGGGAATAGTAACCCCGTGAATAGTACTCCGACACAAAAAGTGTCCCAAATACCCGAGTAAATAATACTAGAGTGAATAGTAATCGGGTGAATAGAAACCCGTGAATAGTAACTCATGAATAGTAACTCGTGAATAGTACTCCGAAACAAAAAGTACCCCGAATACCCGATTGAATAATATATCCTCCATACATCAATTATTATCGAAATAAAAGTCGATTTCCACTAATACTAATAATTCCAACACAATAGAACTATCAAATTCATCTTTAATCAACACGAACTTATTCATCATTAATATTATAACTCACAATATTTAACAATCGTGTCGCTCCTGTGAAAGAAAGGGCTTTCAAGAAGGATTTCTCCTATTGGCGCCGCAATTAGGTGACCAAACCTCTCCTCGATGTAACTTCTAGACATTGTAAATATTTCAATTTAATAATATGAACAACTTTGTCGTCTCAATTATTGATTTAATAATATATCATATTATGATGATAATCTTGTGACAATATTCGAATAAATAATATGAGAGAGATATGATGCAAAGAATTATCAGTAGTAATAATTGAGTATAACTGAGTGACTTCTTATGTAAGCATCAATAACCAATACCGTGTGATACTATGCAACCACGCGTATTACTGTACTTTCACTACCGGGTAGTTCAATAGTTTTAACGGTAACACTTTCGCCGTTATTTTTATAAAAAGATAATTTTGTCATTTTCTTACTACGACAATACTTCCGTTGTGGGGTCCACTAATGATTTTGCCATAGTACGAATATTCCATGTTAAAACGAATATTCCCCGACCAATCGAATATTATATAACCACTTGCTTACTTTGCAAATTTTGTAAATATTACCCACAACTATAACATTATATCATATCCACACCATAATATTCAAAAATATATTTCGAGAGAAATTAATCTTTATTCATAAAAGTTGGGGTCTTACAATCTCCCCTTCTTATTAAATTTCGTCCTCGAAATTAGGGTACGTACCTGGTATATCGAAGAGGTAAGTATATCTTGACTTCATCTCAAATTCTAACTCCCAGGTCATTTCTTCCACATCGTGGTTTCTCCACAAAACTTTGACTTGAGGTATAACCTTGGAGCGTAGAATATGATCCTTCTTATCCAAGATTTTAACAGGTAACTCTTCATACGTTAAATCTTCCTCTATCTCGTCTGGTTTTAATTCAATAATGTTGTTCGGGTCCTTCACATATTTATGTAACATAGATATGTAAAAAACATTATGAACACTAGACATACTTGGCGGTAAGGCGAGTCTATAGGCCACAGTTCCTACTCGATCGAGGATTAAAAATGGGCCAATGAATTAAGGATTGAGCTTTTCTCTCTTTCCAAATCTTGTAACTCCTTTCCATGGAGCAACACGTAACAACACATAATCTCCAATATCGAATTCCACGTCTTTTCGATGAAGATCAGCATAACTCTTTTGTCGATCTTGTGAGGTTTTATACGTTGTCAGATCGTTTGAATCTTTTCTGTAGTTATACGTACCAACTCTGGTCCTAACAACGTTGCTTCACCCACCTCATCCCAGCCTACTACAGAACGACACTTTCTTCCATACAACGCCTCGAATGGTGCCATGCCAATACTTGCTTGATAACTGTTGTTGTAGGAAAACTCCACCAATGGTAAGAACTTGTCCCAACTTCCCTTGAAGTCAAGGACACAGAGTCTTAATAAATCTTCAAAAGTTTGAATAGTCCTTTCTGACTATCCATCCGTTTGAGGATGATATGCCGAACTAAATCGTAAATCTGTGCCCATAGCTTTTTGCAAACTAACCCAAAATCTTGAAGTGAATCTTGGGCCTCGATCAGAAACTATGGATACTGGCATACCATGAAATCTTACAATCTCGTTTATGTACATACTAGCAAGACATTCAAGTGTATAAATTTCTCGTATCGGTAAGAAATGAGCAGACTTGGTCAATCTATCAGCAATGACCTAAATCGCATCTATGCCTTGAGAAACCTTGGGAAGATCAGTAACAAAATCCATGGTAATGTGCTCCCACTTCCATTCTGGAATTTCAAGTGGTTGCAATGGACCTTTTGGCACTTGATGCTCCGCCTTGACTCGTTGACAAGTTAGACACCTTGAGATAAACCCCGCTATCTCTCTCTTCATATTGCTCTACCAAAATGTATGTCGAAGATCATGATACATTTTGGTACTCCCAGGATGGATTGCAAACGGTGTGTTGTGCGCCTCCATCATGATTTTATACTTCAAGTCAGAATCGTTAGGAACACAAAGTCTGGAGTTGACTCGAAGAATTCCTTCTTCATAGATTCTTGCTTCCGACATAGCACCTTCTTGCACTTTCTTCCTCATACGCATCAGCTCCAGGTCTGTAGCTTGAACAGCTTTAACTTTATCGATTAAAGTCGGTTCTACTCGTAAATTCACCATCATCACATGGGTCCATGGAGTCTTTAACTCTATCTCCATCCTTTGTAAGTCATACAAAATGGGTCTTTGCCTTGACAATATCACACTCGTACTCGCATATAATCTTCTACTCAATGCGTTAGCTACTACGTTTGCTTTTCCAGGATGGTATGATCATAATCTTTCAACAACTCAAGCCAACATCGTTTCCGCTTGTTGAGTTCCTTTTGAGTGAAGAAATATTTGAGGCTTTTATGATCCGTATAGATTTCCACCTTCTCTCCATACAGGTAATGCCTCCAAATCTTAAGTGCAAAAATGACAATGGCCAACACTAGATCATGAGTAGGATATGTTGATTGATTTCACAATCAAAGCAAATGTGCAAGTATACACGGTCAACAAGTAATAGAGTGATAAGATAGAGTGTCGATCCCACATAGAATTCTATTTAATAAACTCCAACTACTAGAACTATATCAATTCAATTTTATTTAAAAAACCATAAATTGTGATTTTTTGAATTAAGAAAACTAAATTGAACAATTAAAATAGATTAGTCTAAAAGAAAGCAAATAAACAAAACTAAGATTTGATTGGATTCAGATAAATAAGGATTAAGACTCCAATATCCCCAATTATGAACTATAATTCAATTATCCAATTATCCCAATTATTATGCCTACTGAATTGTTAACAGGAATTCTCAAATGCCAAAAGTCATTTTCCAAGTGATCAATTGCCTTCTATTTAATCAAGATTAATTTTGTTATATTCCTATGCAAAACAATTGAATTAAACTCTTTTCAATCCCAATTCCTTATGTGTTACATGTGGTGAACAGGTATTTCCATTCAATTCACAAACCTAATTATTCAGTTTACAAATAACTAAGTCACATGTCACCATGCCCAGTTCTAACCCTAGAATTCCTCTTTCAATTCCTTCTAGAGTAACAAGGTAATTACTGGCCAGATAATTAATCAATTAGCACAAAGCAAGGTGAACAATTCACTTCAACATAAATAATTGGAATAAATGAAATAATTAATTCATAGCCATAAAAGGTTCAATTGGAATCTTAATTAAAGAAATTAGTTCATAGCAGAAATTAAAACCAACAATAATTGAAAAATCATCTTTAATGAATTACACAAATTAAAAGAATAAAGAAGAAGAAGAACTCCAAGTGAAAATCTTCAAATTCTCCTCTTGCTCCTTGATCAGCCTTCAATTGTGTAGATTCGTTTCCTACTTCAATGTAAATAAACCTTATATACCTCCCATCTTGTACTCCAATCCTTTTCCAAATCAACTTAGCAAATAACCTTCCCTTAGCAAGTCAACCATCCAATCCACGCCAAAGAAGGTCAATTTGAATTCTACCAACGCCTACAGCTACCTGGGATTAATATTGAGTAGAAAGCGCCCGACGCTGGGTTGCAGAAAATGTCTATTATGCCCTTTTCAGCTCAAATGCCCCCAAGTGTTCCTACAACTCACAAATTTGCAATATCACAACTAAACACAGTAAAACGAATCTAAATACTTTGAGAATACAAAAAATTAAGCCCAAATATATCCAATTCATGGCTATATTACCCAATCATCAAATACCCCCAAACTTAAATCATTGCTTGTCCTCAAGAAACAAAACACAAAACAACAAGAAATACTAACTATCATGCAAATGCAAACTATCTAAGTATTCTTAATTCTAGCAATCGAATAGCACACATATAATCATAGGCCTCAGAAAAATCACATAAACATGCTAATACATCATGTTAAAAAAATCAATTATACCCCAATAATCAACAAATCTAAATCTATTATTACTGATATCGTGAGTGTGTTCAACAACCATTCTAACCAATGAAAAACAAAATGTGAAAAGATAATAAATTTCTTAATAGTCATCATACTATTTCAACTCGAGAACTCATCAAATAAACTTGATTCAACTAAAATTAAACAATCACCAAAGTCCAAGGGTCAAAATGGAATACTTATGCTTGTTTTTATTATACGGGGGCTTTTTGCACTTTTTCCGCTTTATTATATATATATTTTTCTCATGACTATACATTATCTTATTCCCTTAGGCTTTTCAGTGTTACCTTAACGAGCTTTCGACCAACGACTCCCAAGCCATTATGACCTTAGGGCGCTAGGTGTAGAGACAATCCCCTCGGGCATACTTACTCAAGTAACAAAGGCCACAAAACTAGACAAGCATGCCACGTTTTTTTTTTCAAAGCTTATATACTCCAAATATTTCCCCCCCAAACTTGAGTTTATATCTAAATTCAGTCTTCACTAGCTATTTAAATCGTTCCTTCATTTCACTAGCATTCATCCTTTAGAACTCTATTATCTATCCATTTAAACTATCATAGCCAACATGGTCATTTTTCAAAACGTGTTATCCTTATAATATCAGTGTCAATCAGATGAAGATTTAAATCATGTCAAGAAAATCATATCACTAGCTTAACAATCCTTACTAGACTTGTTCATGCAATTTTAATTTCATCATTGGCCCCAAACATACGTACTATCAAAGCTGGAATTAACATGCAATCCTAAAATGCAACACTTAATCACAATCCAAATATTTTTTTTTCCAAATTAAAACCATTAACAATCTAATAATTCAAAATAAAAATTAACTACCCCAAAACTTAACAAGAGCAATGTCCTCATGCGAAAGATAAAATAATATAAAACAGAGGACTTCCCTGACGAGCTTATTCCTTGGGTGGAACATCTTCATTCTCGCTTATCAGAAGGGGGAAACACAAGCAGAATTGGAGCAGTGGGGAACTGGCTAAGAGTAACGTCGCGTGCATGACATTCTGAGTAGTAAATTGGTCGACCATATATTTGTAGAAGACATCTTGACATTCTGAAAGACGGACATTCTTAGATTCAATATTGTAAAACCATCCGTGTATTTCGCGCTGGACTGCTTCTGGAACCACACCACGGTAAGCTGCGGAGGAAGGGCCATACGTAGGTGGAGCTTGAGAAGCTTCAACTTGGGGAATTATGAAACCCAATCCCCTAGGGTGGTTTGCCCCACCTGTCCACACTTTATACCTGCTTATCAACTTATGGTCCAAAACTGGCATAGGCGTTTGAATCATCTCGTCTGACTTCCATTTCACCCCAAACTTGGCACATACACCACAAATTAACGATGGATGGGGTAAACCTCTTGTGGTTCCTCCTCGTGACGCTCTGAGAATAGATTGCTGGATAAGGTGGCCAACATCAATTTTAAGGCCTTGAATAATTGAATATAGCAAAACAGCCCTCTCTTTGGTGACATGGCTCACATGTGTGCATGGCATGAGTTTAGCGTAAATGAAGGCATACCACGCCTTTCCATATAGACTGAGATTGGAGAGGGGAAAGGTCAT
The DNA here is from genome assembly GCA_020205615.1 of Panax quinquefolius. Taxonomy (NCBI): domain Eukaryota; kingdom Viridiplantae; phylum Streptophyta; class Magnoliopsida; order Apiales; family Araliaceae; genus Panax; species Panax quinquefolius. The sequence continues at coordinate 22,957 of JAINUW010000300.1, forward strand.
GTTTCCCCGTTCATGCAATGTCCATGTGGTGCCCGTTTGACAAAGCTCGCGAATTATCTTTTCATAGTCCGGCCCATAACTCATAAGTCTTGCATATTCGTCGCTCAGTCCCTCTAATGGCAGTTGATAGCACCCGTTTATGTCCTTGTCGCCAATTTCAACAGTTTTACCCCTCATGAACACCCCATAGTGGTAATGCTCGGGCACGTTGGCGTAGAACTCTTTTTACAAGCGCAATCACCACGGATCGGCCGCTTTCGGTGAGTGTGAACCAATTCCTCTCAGCTATCATGATCGCTATGTCCTCGTCTTTGGATTGATCGGGCCTTAAACCTCGTTCGGGGATGAGAGATCGGGTAGCCATCTTGTTGTAGCGTTCCTGTGCCTCAACGGAGACAAATCGTCGATTATCAAATTTGGGGGGAGATGGGGCGGAACCGGAACCTTCTCCACGTTGTCGCATTGAAGTCATGTATAAAAATTCTGCAAGAAATTTCAATCATATATATCAGATTTGAGCATAATGCGATTAGAGATATATGTATGCATAACACTACCCCCAAACTTTGAAATGACTGCATGTTATGTGTAAGGGTTGGGGATGTGGGAAAACATATGGTAGCATGAGAGCCCAAATTTTCCTAGTTAACCTTATGGTTCATCAAAAGCAATACACGTGATGCTCGAATGATCACACATACGCATCAAAATAATTTAGTCCCCCACAATAATGAGATAAATGTTTGACAGTAAACTTATGATATTGTGATGGCAAAACGTCAAGTGAGTGTTGTGTGTGGCAATTATGTTGTGCGAAGTGAACAAACAATATTAATTTAGGCAAATTAACAAACACTATATGGGCGGTTCAGATTTTTCTTGAAGTCACCATTAGTTTTCTTCTAAATCAAACCACCACATATATGTGTTATCTCATTCCAACGTGGTGTACCAAAAATGGGATTCCCATTCATCCGATATAAGATATTCCAAAACAAAAGCATGACAATCGACACAGGAGGTATAAGAGAGTGAGAACAAGATCAATCTTACTTATTGTTGTCAAACTTCGCAGGATTTGGTCTAGCAGAATGTAATTCATTATGTACCTTTTGCAAATGAGAGGATAGATGAAAATTACTTTGCACAAGGAAATCCCAATCTGAGATATGGCGTTATGTTTATTGCTGGGAAGTTATATGAAAGTTTTAAGAGCATTTACCATACACATAGAGGAGACGTGGGAGGAAGTTAGAAGGTTGGAGTAGGAACTAGGTATTTGAACTGCATTAGGAGTGTAATTCGTGTCCTCAAAGACCGGAACCTTTGGGATTTGGTCTAGAGAGAGCGTCGGACGCCTATCTTTGCAGGTCAGTGGGTGAGCCCAATCTCGGAAGTGTTGGATTATAGCCTTTCATGCAAAGACCCAAGGCCGACCTTCGAGGGGTTGATGCCGAGTTCTAGCGTCGGGGCGCTTGATTTGCATATAATACTAGCGTCGGGGTGCTGATGGACAGAGTTGGACAGAAAGGGCTAGCGCTGGGGCGCTTGGATCAAGTCAATTTGGGCGCCGGGGCGCTGAGGGCTTGCTGCAGATCTTAATAGGCAGTCTAATGCTCACTTGGACACAATAAGTGCCTGTAGAAATGGTGAAATATATGCTAGCAACTTCAATAAAAAAATAAAACAAATAATAATAATAAATAAAAAGAAATTAAAAGAACTAATATTGTGAATGAAGAGAACTAGATAGGCTAAAGACGTGGGTTTCCTCCCTTTAGCGCTTGGTTTATAGTCGTCAGCCCTACTTTGCTGGTGTGCTCAATTTGTTGTTGGATCGGAGAGGTACATGGTTGTAGATTGACGTTTGATGGGTCCACTCCAATAGTGTTTGAGTCGTTGACTGTTAACCTTGAATGTACGCTTTGAATGTGGTTCCTCGACTTCAATGTTTCTATGTGATGCGACTGATACAACCTTGAAAGGTCCCGACCAACGCGATTTCAGTTTCCCAGGAAATAAACGCAATCGAGAGTTGAAAAGCAGGACTTGTTGGCCCGGTTCAAATGTCTGATCAAGAATTTTCTTATCGTGCTAGGCTTTGACTTTTTCCTTGTAGAGTTAGGCGTTCTCATAAGCATTGAACCGAAATTCATCCATCTCATTTAACTGGAGTAACCTTTTCTCACCGGCTGCATGTAGATCAAAATTAAGTTTTCGAATAGCCCAGTGTGCACTGTGTTCTAATTCGACCGGAAGATGACATGCCTTTCAATAGACCATTTTGTAGGGTGATATGCCGATTGTATTCTGGTACGCTTTTTGATATACCCATAGGGCATCGTCTAGACGCAAGGACCAATCTTTTCGTGACGAATTGACCACCTTTTCCAGAATTCTTTTGACTTCTCTATTGGAGACTTCCGCTTGTCCATTCGTTTGGGGATGATACGCGGCAGCAATTGTATGATGAACCCCATACTTTAAGTAATTTTGTATACTTTATTGTATGCTTATTTAAGTAATCATATGAAGATGTTTTTCTTTAAGAATCGGAGGACAACGTTAGCATCATTCGTGGGTAAAGTTGCGGCCTCCACCCACTTGGAAACATAATCGACCGCCAACAGAATGTATTGAGTATTAAATGAAGATGGGAAAGGTCCCATAAAATCGATTCCCCATACGTCGAATAGTTCCACCTCCAAAATTATGTTGAGTGGCATTTCATTGCGCTTAGAGATATTACCTACGCGTTGGCACCGATCACACTTCAGCACATAGAGATACACGTCCTTGAATAAGCGAAGGCCAGAAAAATCCTAATTGTAGCACCTTGGCTGCTGTTCGATCACCGGAATAATGGCCTCCATAATCTGACGAATGACATTGACCCAATATGCTGTCCATCTCTTTATGTGGCACACAACGTCTAATCATTTGATCCGCACATGCCTTATATAGGAATGCTTCGTCCCAATAGTATTGCTTCACATCGTGGAGGAACTTCTTACGCTGTTGTGAGATCAAATCCAAGGGTAACACTTTAGCAACCACGTAATTCACATAATCAGCATACCAAGGCAATATTGTGGTTACTCGGAGAAGTTGGTCATCCAAAAATTTCTCATTGATCATGATGTTGTCTTTTTGCTAGACGTCTGCATTCTCCAATCGAGAAAGATGATCAGCCACTTGATTTTCTGTACCTTTTCTATCTCGAATCTCCAAATCAAATTCTTGTAATAACAGTACCCACCGTATTAACTATGGTTTGGCATCCTTCTTCTCAATTAGATATTTGATAGCAGAATGATCCGTATAGACAATTACCTTAGTCCCAATGAGATATGCTCTGTATTTGTCGAAGGCAAACACAACTGGAAGTAATTCTTTTTTAGTGGTTGTGTAGTTCAATTGGGCATCCGTGAATGTCTTGCTGGAATAGTATATTGTGTGAAAAATCTTGTCGTGACGTTGTCCCAATACTGCTCCAATTACGTAGTCGCTGGCGTCGCACATCAATTCGAACGGTAACGACCAATCGAGCGCCACAATAATCGGAGCATATACCAATTTCTTCTTTAATACCTCAAATGCCTCAATACATGACTGATCCATCTTGAAAGGCACGTCTTTCTCTAACAAGCAACATAAGGGTTTTTGAAATTTTGGAGAAATCTTTAATGAAGCGTCTATAGAAACCCGCATGTCCCAAGAAGCTCTGGATTCCCTTCACATATGATGGAGGAGGTAATTTCTTCTTTCACCATAAAGTGACATTTTTCCCAATTAAGAACCAGATTAGTCTCCACGCATTGCTTCAACACTAAAATTAGATTTTTCAAACATAAATCAAAGCTATCACGGAACACAGAAAAGTCATCCATAAATACTTCCAAATTCTGTTCGACCATATGTGAGAAGATCGCCATCATGCACCGTTGAAAGGTTGCCAGTGCATTACATACCCCAAAAGACATGCGCCAAAATGCAAACGTACCATAGGGGCATTTGAATGTAGATTTCTCTTGATCCTCTGCTGCTATGGAAATTTGATTATACCTAAAATATCCATCCAAAAGACAGTAGAACTGATGTCCTGCTAGCCTATCCAACATTTGATCAATGAACGGCAAGGGGAAGTGATCCTTGCGAGTGGCTTTATTCAGTTTGCGGTAGTCCATATATACTCTCCATCCTTTAACTGTTCTAGTAGGGATGAGCTCATTAGCTTCATTCTTCACCACTGTCATACCCCCTTTCTTTGGTACACATTGTACAAGACTTACCCATGAGCTATCCGAGATTGGGTAAATAATGCCGGCATCCAACCATTTTATGATCTCCTTTTTCACTACATCCTTCATAATGGGGTTTAGCCTTCTTTGCAACTCAATGGTTGGTTTTGCCCCCTCTTCCATTAAAATTTTATGCATGCAATATAATGGACTAATTCCCCGAATATCCGCTATAGACCACCCAATTACTGTTTTGAACTCTTGCAAGACCCGTAACAGTTTCTCCTTTTGCGTGTCAGTTAACTCCGTTGAAACAATAACTGGTAGAGTAGCATCTTTTCCCAAATAAACATATTGCAGATGAGATGGAAGTGGCTTTAATTCTAACACCGGTGGCTCTTCTATCGAGGGTTTGAACTTTTTACCTTTCATTTCAGGCATATCAAGGGTGTCAAATGTTTGATTGCTTTTCCGGAAGACAAATGATGTATCTAGCCATTTGGCATACTCAATGTCCTCTTCAATGCCATCTTCGTCCATCCCGAGCAAAATGGATTCAAGCTGGTCCTCTAAATAATTTCCACAGAACTTGTGATTAATCAATTCCTCCATGTTATCAACCCACAAACATTCACCTTTTTCATTCGGATAAGATATTGACTTGAAAACATTAAAAGTGATCTGTTGATCTTCAATACGCATCGCCAATTCACCTTTTTGAACGTCAATCAAAGTTCTACACGTTGCTAAGAATGGTCGCCCAAGAATAATTGGGATTTCGCTGTCCACTTCACAATCCAAGATAAAGAAATCCGTGGGGAAGATGAATTTATCCACTTTAACTAAAACATCCTCAACAATACCTCATGGATATGAAACCGATCGATCCGCCAACTGCAAACTGATATTTGTCGGTCGTGGAGCCTGAAGTCCAAACTAGCTGTAGACGGATAATGGCATCAAATTTATACTGGCCCCCAAATCACACAATGCTCATCCCAAAAATTGATTTCCAATTTCACATGGTATATTAAAGCTACCTAGATCCTTAAGCTTCGGTGGTAACTTATTCTGAATGATCGCGCTACATTCTTCGGTTAACGCCATTGTTTCGAACTCACCCAATTTCCTCTTTCTTGACAAAACCTCCTTCATAAACATAGCGTAACTCGGCATTTGTACCAAGGCTTCGACAAAGGGGATGTTGATATGCAGTTTTTTGAAAATATCCAAGAATTGTGAAAACTGCTTATCCAACTTGGATTTTTGAAACCTCTGCGGATACGGTATGGGAGGCATTGTGATGGTTGGTTCCAGTTCTTTCTGCTCTTAGGTCTCATCTTGACGTTTTTCGGTGTCCACCACTTCCTCTGTTTCACTTGTTGTGTTGTCCCTCTTTTCCCTATCCGTGACTGTCTCTTGTAATTCCTTTCCACTTTGTAGAGTTACAGCCTTACAATGCTCATCTCTGCCCGGATTTTTCTCTGTGTCACTCAGAAGTGTTCCACGTGGTCGGTTATTAAGTGCATGTGCTATCTGCCCAAGTTGATTTTCCAGATTCTTGATTGATGCACCTTGGCTTTGCATATTTAGCTCCATTTGATTAAATTTTTTTCATGTTCCTCGTTCTTTTTTTCAGAAGCTTTAATAAATCTATCCAAGGCTTCTTCCCAACTTGTTTTCCGCTCTGGTTGTTGTGTCTGATTATGAAATCCAGATGTGTTTTGTTGTCTCGGCGCTTGAGCTTGAGCTTGATTGTTACTCCATGAAAATCCCGAATGATTTCTCTAACCTGGACTATATGTGTTTTTATTCGGGTAAGGTTGGGTAGATCGATTATAACTCCCTACAAACTGTGCTGATTCAGAATTTATGGCACATTGATCCGTAGCATGACCCCCAGCACATAATTCACAAACCATTGCTACCTATTGTGAGGATTGTGGACGCCATGTTTCCACTTGCTTAGCTATTGCGGACACTTGTGCTGCTAAAGCTGTCATAGCATCTACGTCAAACTTTCCTGGTGTTTTCAGAGGGTTAGACCTAGTCATGGGCCACTTATAGTTGTTGGTGGCCATTGTCTCTAATAGCTGATATGCCTCATCAAAACTCTTAGACATGATCGCTCCCCCTACTGCTGCATCAATACTGGCCCTCGTGGACTCGTGCAAAGCATCACAAAATATCCCTAACTGCATATCCTTAAATCTTTCCCACGCCTCATATAACGATTCTGAGTCAAATTGTGCAAAGGTGTGAATAACATTCCATAATTTTGCAGACTTGGTCAATCTATCAACAATGACCCAAATCGCATCTATGCCTTGAGAAACCTTGGGAAGATCAGTAACAAAATACATGGTAATGTGCTCCCACTTCCATTCTGGAATTTCAAGTGGTTTCAATGGACCTTTTGGCACTTGATGCTCCGCCTTGACTCGTTGACAAGTTAGACACCTTGAGATAAACCCCGCTATTTCTCTCTTCATATTGCTCCACCAAAATGTATGTCGAAGATCACGATACATTTTGGTACTCCCAGGATGGATTGCAAATGGTGTGTTGTGTGCCTCCATCATGATTTTATACTTCAAGTCCGAATCGTTAGGAACACAAAGTCTAGAGTTGACTCGAAGTATTCCTTCTTCATCGATTCTTGCTTCCTAAGATAGCACCTTCTTGCACTTTCTTCCTCATCACGCATCGCCTCCAGTGTCCCAGCTTGAACAGCTTTAACTTTATCGATTAAAGTCGGTTCTACTCGTATATTCGCCATCATCACATGGGTCCCTGGAGTCCTTAACTCTATCTCCATCCTTTGTAAGTGATACAAAATGGGCCTTTGCGTTGACAATATCGTACTCGTACTCGCATATGATCTTCTACTCAATGCGTCAGCTACTACGTTTGTTTTTCCAGGATGGAGTCCTTAACGTCGTTGCCGCATGTTGAGTTCCTTTTGAGTGAAGAAATATTTGAGGCTTTTATGATCCGTATAGATTTCCACCTTCTCTCCATACAGGTAATGCCTCCAAATCTTAAGCGCAAAAACGACAGCGGCCAACTCTAGATCATGAGTAGGATATGTTGATTGATTTCACAATCAAAGCAAACGTGCAAGTATACACGGTCAACAAGTAATAGAGTGATAAGATAGAGTGTCGATCCCACAGAAAATTCTAATTAATAAACTCCAACTACTAGCACTATATCAATTCAAATTTATTTAAAAAACCATAAATTGTGATTTTTCGAATTAAGAAAACTAAATTGAACAATTAAAATAGATTAGTCTAAAAGAAAGCAAATAAACAAAACTAAGATTTGATTGGATTCAGATAAATAAGGATTAAGACTCCAATATCCCCAATTATGAACTATAAATCAATTATCCAATTATCCCAATTATTATGCCTACAGAATTGTTAACAGGAATTCTCAAATGCCAAAAGTCTTTTTCCAAGTGATCAATTGCCTTCTATTTAATCAAGATTAATTTTCCTATATTCCTATGCAAAACAATTGAATTAAACTCTTTTCAATCCCAATTCCTTATGTGTTACATGCAGTGAACATATATTTCCATTCAATTCATAAACCTAATTATTCACTTTGCAAATAACTAAGTCACATGTCGCCATGCCCAGTTCTAACCCTAGAATTCCTCTTTCAATTCCTTCTAGAGTAACAAGGTAATTATTTGCCAGATAATTAATCAATCAGCACAAAGCAAGGTGAACAATTCACTTCAACATAAATAATTAGAATAAATCAAATAATTAATTCATAGCCATAAAAGGTTCAATTGGAATCTTAATTAAAGAAATTAGTTCATAGCCGAAATTAAAACCAACAATAATTGAAAAATCATCCTTAATAAATTACACAAATTAAAAGAATAAAGAAGAAGAAGAACTCCAAGTGAAAATCTTCAAATTCTCCTCTTGCTCCTTGATCAGCCTTCAATTGTGTAGATTCGTTTCCTACTTCAATGTAAATAAACCTTATATACCTCTCATCTTGTACTCCAATCCTTTTCCAAATCAACTTAGCAAATAACCTTCCCTTAGCAAGTCAACCGTCGGTCACACGCCAAAGAAGGTCAATGAATTCTGGCCTAAGCGCTAAGGTCTTTGGGATTAATCTTGAGTAGAGCGCCCCGACGCTGGGGTGCAGAAAATGTCTATTATGCCCTTTTCAGCTCAAATGCCCCCAAGTGTTCCTACAGCTCACAAATCTGCAATATCACAACTAAACACAGTAAAACGAATCTAAATACTTTGAGAATACAAAAAATTAAGCCCAAATATATCCAATTCATGGCTATATTACCCAATCATCAAATACCCCCAAACTTAAATCATTGCTTGTCCTCAAGCAACAAAACACAAAACAACAAGAAATACTAACTATCATGCAAATGCAAACTAACTAAGTATTCTTAATTCTAACAATCGAATAGCACACATATAATCATAGGCCTCAGAAAAATCACATAAACATGCTAATACATCATGTTAAAACAAATCAATTATACCCCAACAATCAACAAATCTAAATCTGTTATTACTGATATCGTGAGTGTGTGTTCAACAGCCATGCTAACCAATGAAAAGCAAAATGTGAAAGATAATAAATTTCATAATAGGCATCATACAATTTTAACTCGAGAACTCATCAAATAAACTTGATTCAACTGAAATTAAACAATCACCAAAGTCCAGGGGTCAAAATGGAATACATATGCTTGTTTTTGTTATACGGGGGCTTTTTCCACTTTTCCCGCTTTATTATATATATATTTTTCTCATGACTATACATTGTCTTATTCCCTTAGGCTTTTCAGTGTTACCTTATCGAGCTTTCGACCAGCGACTTCCAAGCCATTAAGACCTTAGGGCGCTAGGTGTAGAGACAATCCCCTCGAGCTTACTTACTCAAGTAACAAAGGCCACAAAACTATACAAGCATGCCACGTTTTTTTTTAAAGCTTATATACTCCAAATATTTTCCCCCCAAACTTGAGTTTATATCTAAATTCAGTCTTCACTAGCTATTTAAATTGTTCCTTCATTTCACTAGCATTCATCCTTTAGAACTCTATTATCTATCCATTTAAACTATCATAGCTAACATGGTCATTTTTCAAAACGTGTTATCCTTATAATATCAGTGTCAATCAGATGAAGATTTAAATCATGTCAAGAAAATCATATCACTAACTTAACAATCCTTACTAGACTTGTTCATGCAATTTTAATTTCATCATTGGCCCCAAACATACGTACTATCAAAGCTGGAATTAACATGCAATCCTAAAATGCAACACTTAATCACATTCCAAATATTTTTTTTTTCCAAATTAAAACCATTAACAATCTAATAATTCAAAATAAAAATTAACTACCCCAAAACATAACAAGAGCAATGTCCTCATGCGAAAGATAAAATAATATAAAACAGAGGACTTCCCTGACGAGCTTATTCCTCGGATGGAACATCCTCATTCTCGCTCATCTCTTGATCAGAAGGGGGAAACACAGGCAGAATTGGAGTAGTGGGGAACTGGCTAAGAGTAACGCCTGGGTACAGTTGGGCGTGCATGGCATTCTGAGCAGTAAATTGGTCGACCATATATTTGTAGATGACATCTTGACATTCTGAAAGACGGACATTCTTAGATTCAATATTGTAAAACCATCCGTGTATTTCGCGCTGGACTGCTTCTGGAACCACACCACGGTGAGCTGCGGAGGAAGGGCCATACGTAGGTGGAGCTTGAGAAGCTTCAACTTGGGGAATTATGAAACCCAATCCCCTAGGGTGGTTTTCCCCACCTGTCCACACTTTATACCTGCTTATCAACTTATGGTCCAAAACTGGCATAGACGTTTGAATCATCTCGTCTGACTTCCATTTCACCCCAAACTTGGCACATAAAACACAAATTAACGATGGATGGGGTAAACCTCCTGTGGTTCCTCCTCGTGATGCTCTGAGAATAGATTGCTGGATAAGGTGGCCAATATCAATTTTAAGGCCTTGAATAATTGAATATAGCAAAACAGCCCTCTCTTTGGTGACATGGATCATATGTGTGCATGGCATGAGTTTAGCGCAAATGAAGGCATACCACACCTTTCCATATAGACTGAAATTGGAGAGGGGAAAGGTCATGTTGCCCCGTTCATGCAATGTCCATGTGGTGCCCATTTGACAAAGCTCGTGAATTATCTTTTCATAGTACGGTCCATCACTCACAAGTCTTGCATATTCGTCGTTTAGTTGATAGCACCCGTTTATGTCCTCGTCGCCAATTTCAACAGTTTTACCCCTCACGAACACCCCATAGTGGTAATGCTCGGGCACGTTGGCGTAGAACTCTTTTACAACTGCAATCACGGCCGGATCGGGCTGCTTAGTGAGTGTGAACCAATTCCTCTCAGCTATCATGATCGCTATGTCCCCGTCTTTGGATTGATCGGGCCTTAAACCTCGTTCGGGGATGAGAGATCGGGTAGCCATCTTGTTGTAGCGTTCCTGTGCCTCAACGGAGACAAATTGACGATTATCAAATTTGGGCGGAGCTGGGGCGGATCCGTAACCTTCTCCACGTTATCTCTTTGAAGTCATGTATAAAAATTCTGTAAGAAATTGCAATCATATATATCAGAATTGAGCATAATGCGATTAGAGATATATGTATGAATAACACTACCCCCAAACTTTGAAATAACTGCATGTTAAGTGTAAGGGTTGGGGATGTGGGAAAACATATGGTAGCATGAGAGCCCAAATTTGCCTAGGTAACCTTATGGTTCATCAAAAGAAATACACGTGACTCTCGAATGATCACACATACGCATCAAAATAATTTAGTCCCCCACAATAATGAGATAAATGTTTGACAGTAAACTTATGATATTGTGATGGCAAAACGTCAAGTGAGTGTTGTGTGTGGCAATTATGTTGTGCGAAGTGAACAAACAATAATAATTTAGGTAAATTAACAAACACTATATGGGCGGTTCAGATTTTTCTTGAAGTCACCATTAGTTTTCTTCTAAATCAAATCACCACATATGTGTGTTATCTCATTCCAATGTGGTGTACCAAAAATGGGATTCCCATTCATTCGATATAAGATATTCCAAAACAAAAGCATGACAATCGACACAGGAGGTATAAGAGAGTGAGAACAAGATCAATCTTACTTATTGTTGTCAAACTTCGCAGGATTTGGTCTAGCAGAATGTAATTCATTATGTACCTTTGCAGTCGAGAGGATAGATGAAAATTACTTTGCACAAGGAAATCCCAATCTGAGATATGGCGTTATGTTTATTGCTGGGAAGTTATATGATAATTTTAAGAGCATTTACCATACACATAGAGGAGACGTGGGAGGAAGTTGGAAGGTTGGAGTGGGAACTAAGTATTTGAACTGCAGTAGGAGTGTAATTCGTGTCCTCAGCACCAGGGCACTGAGATTTGGTCTGGAGAGAGCGCTGGGGCGCTATGCTACATGGTCCGGTGGGTGAGCCCAATGTCGGTCTTTGGATTATAGCCTTCGCGCAAGACCAAGGGCGCTGAACAAGTCGATTTTGGCGCGCCGTATTTGAGGCTTGTTGCAGATCCTGATAGGCAATCTAATGCTCACCTGGACACAATAAGTGCATGTAGAAATGGTGAAATATATGCTAGCAACTTCAATAAAAAAAATAAAACAAATAATAATAATAAATAAAAAGAAATTAAAAGAACTAATATTGTGAATGAAGAGAACTAGATAGGCTAAAGCCGTAGGTTGCCTCCTTTTAGCGCTTAGTTTATAGGCGTCAGCCCAACTTTGCTGGTGTGCTCAATTGGTTATAGGATCAGAGAGGTACATTGTTGTAGATTAGCGTTTGATGGGTCCACTCCAATAGTGTTTAAGTCGTTGACCGTTAACCTTGAATGTACGCTTTGAATTTGGTTCCTCGACTTCAATGTTTCTATGTGATGCGACTGATACAACCTTGAACGGTCCCGACCAACGCGATTTCAATTTCCCAGGAAATAAACGCAATCGAGAGTTGAAAAGCAAGACTTGTTGGCCCGGTTCAAATGTCCGATCAAGAATTTTCTTATCGTGCTAAGCTTTGACTTTTTCCTTGTAGAGTTTGGCGTTCTCATAAGCATTGAACCGAAATTCATCCATCTCATTTAACTGTAGTAACCTTTTCTCACCGGCTGCTTGTAGATCAAAATTAAGTTTTCGAATAGCCCAGTGTACACTGTGTTCTAATTCGACCGGAAGATGACATGCCTTTCAATAGACCATTCTGTAGGGTGACATGCCGATTGGATTCTTGTACGCTGTTTGATATGCCCATAGGGCATCGTCTAGACGCAAGGACCAATCTTTTCGTGACGGATTGACCACCTTTTCCTGAATTCTTTGGACTTCTCTATTGGAGACTTCTGTTTGTCCATTCATTTGGGGATGATACGCGGCAGCAATTGTATGACGAACCCCATACTTTATAAGCAATTTTGTAAACTGCTTATTATAGAAATGAGTTCCCTCATCACTTATTATAGCCCTCGGTGTCCTAAATCGTGTGAAGATATTTTTCTTTAAGAATCGGAGGACAACGTTGGCATCATTCGTGGGTAAAGTTGCGGCCTCCACCCATTTGGAAAAATAATTGACCACCAACAGAATGTATTGATTATTAAATGAAGATGGGAAAGGTCCCATAAAATCGATTCCCCATACGTCGAGTAGTTCTACCTCCAAAATTATGTTGAGTGGCATTTCATTGCGCTTAGAGATATTACCTACGCGTTGGCACCGATCACACTTCAGTACATAGAGATACACATCCTTGAATAACGAAGGCCAGAAAAATCCTAATTGTAGCACCTTGGCTGCTGTTCGATCACCGGAATAATGGCCTCCATAATCTGACGAATGGCAATGACCCAGTATGTTGTCCATCTCTTTATGTGGCACACAACGTCTAATCATTTGATCCGCACATGCCTTATATAGGAATGGTTCGTCCCAATAGTATTGCTTCACATCGTGGAGGAACTTCTTACGTTGTTGTGAGTTCAAATCCGGGGGTAACACTTTAGCAACCACGTAATTCACATAATCAGCATACCAAGGCAATATTGTGGTTACTCGGAGAAGTTGGTCACTCGAAAATTTCTCATTGATCATGATGTTGTCTTTTTGTTGGACGTCTGCATTCTCCAATCGAGAAAGATGATTAGCCACTTGATTTTCTGTACCTTTTCTATCCCGAATCTCCAAATCAAATTCTTGTAATAACAATACCCACCGTATTAACTGCGGTTTGGCATCCTTCTTCTCAATTAGATATTTCATAGCAGAATGATCCGTGTAGACAATTACCTTGGTCCCAATGAGATATGCTCTGTATTTGTCGAAGGCAAACACAACTGGAAGTAATTCTTTTTCAGTGGTTGTGTAGTTCAATTGGGCATCCGTCAACGTCTTGCTGGAATAGTATATTGTGTGAAAAATCTTGTCGTGACGTTGTCCCAATACTGCTCCAATTACGTAGTCGCTTGCGTCGCACATCAATTCAAACGGTAACGACCAATCGGACGCCACAATAATCGGAGCATATACCAATTTCTTCTTTAATACCTCAAATGGCTCAATACATGACTGATCCATCTTGAAAGGCACGTCTTTCTCTAACACGGAACATAAGGGTTTTTGAAATTTTTGAGAAATCTTTAATGAAGCGTCTATAGAAACCCGCATGTCCCAAGAAGCTCTGGATTCCCTTCACATATGATGGAGGAGGTAATTTCTCAATTGTCTCAATCTTCTCTTTGTCCACCTCTAACCCCGCTGTAGAAACCTTATGCCCACAAATAATCCCTTCTTTCACCATAAAGTGACATTTTTCCCAATTAAGAACCAGATTAGTCTCCACGCATCGCTTCAACACTAAAATTAGATTTTTCAAACATAAATCAAAGCTATCACCGAACACAGAAAAGTCATCCATAAATACTTCCAAATTTTGTTCGACCATATGTGAGAAGATCGCCATCATGCACCGTTGAAAGGTTGCCGGTGCATTACATAACCCAAAAGACATGCGTCGAAATGCAAACGTACCATAGGGGCATGTGAATGTAGTTTTCTCTTGATCCTCTAGTGCTATGGTAATTTGATTATACCTAGAATATCCATCCAAAAGACAGTAGAACTGATGTCCTACTAGCCTATCCAACATTTGATCAAAGACAGGAAAGGGGAAGTGATCCTTGCGAGTGGCTTTATTCAGTTTGCGGTAGTCCATACATACTCTCCATCCTATAACTGTTCTAGTAGGGATGAGCTCATTAGCTTCATTCTTCATCACTGTCATACCCCCTTTCTTTAGTACACATTGTACAGGACTTACCTATGAGCTATCCGAGATTGGGTAAATAATGCCGGCATCCAACCATTTTATGATCTCCATTTTCACTACATCCTTCATAATGGGGTTTAGCCTTCTTTGCATCTCAATAGTTGGTTTTGCCCCCTCTTCCATTAAAATTTTATGCATGCAATATAATGGACTAATTCCCTGAATATCCGCTATAGACCACCCAATTGCTGTTTTGAACTCTCGTAAGACCCGTAGCAGTTTCTCCTTTTGCATGTCAGTTAACTCTGTTGAAACAATAACTGGTAGAGTAGCATCTTTTCCCAAATAAACATACTGCAGATGAGATGGAAGTGGCTTTAATTCTAACACCGGTGGTTCTTCTATCGAGGGTTTGAACTTTACCTTTCGTTTCAGGCATATCAAGGGTGTCAAATGTTTGATTGCTTTTCCGGAAGACAAATGATGTATCTAGCCATTTGGCATACTCAATGTCCTCTTCAATGCCATCTTCGTCCATCCCGAGAAAAATGGATTCAAGATGGTCCTCTGAATAATTTTTACAGAACTTGTGATTAATCAATTCCTAAATTGTATCAACCCACAAACATTCACCTTTTTCATTCGGATAAGATATTGACTTGAAAACATTAAAAGTGATCTGTTGATCTTTAACACGCGTCGCCAATTCACCTTTTTGAACGTCAATCAAAGTTCTACCCGTTGCTAAGAATGGTCTCCCAAGAATAATTGGGATTTTGTTGTCCACTTCACAATCCAAGATAAAGAAATCCACGGGGAAGATGAATTTATCCACTTTAACTAAAACATCCTCAACAATACCTCATGGATATGTAACTGATCGATCCGCCAACTGCAAACTGATATTTGTCGGTCGTGGAGCCTGAAGTCCAAACTGGCTGTAGACGGATAATGGCATCAAATTTATACTGGCCCCCAAATCACACAATGCTCATCCCAAAAATTAATTTCCAATTTCACATGGTATATTAAAGCTACCTAGATCCTTAAGCTTCGGTGGTAACTTATTCTGAATGATCGCGCTACATTCTTCGGTTAACGCCATTGTTTTGAACTCACCCAATTTCCTCTTTCTTGACAAAACCTCCTTCATAAACTTAGCGTAACTCGGCATTTGTTCCAAGGCTTCGACAAAGGGGATGTTGATATGCAGTTTTTTGAAAATATCCAAGAATCGTGAAAACTGCTTATCCAACTTGGATTTCTGAAACCTCTGCGGATACAGTATGGGAGGCATTGTGATGGTTGGTTCCAGTTCTTTCTGCTCTAAGGTCTCATCTTGACGTTTTTCGGTGTCCACCACTTCCTCTATTTCACTTGTTGTGTTGTCCCTCTTTTCCCTATCCGTGACTATCTCTTGCAATTCCTTTCCACTTCGTAGAGTTACAGCCTTGCAATGCTCATCTCTGTCCAGATTTTTCTCTGTGTCACTCGGAAGTGTTCCAAGTGGTCGGTTATTAAGTGCATGTGCTATCTGCCCAAGTTGATTTTCCAGATTCTTGATTGACGCACCTTGGCTTTGCATATTTAGCTCCATTTGATTAAATTTTTTTTCATGTTCCTCGTTCTTTTTTTCAGAAGCTTTAATAAATCTATCCAAGGCCTCTTCCCAACTTGCTTTTTGCTCTGGTTGTTGTGTCTGATTATGAAATCCGGATGTGTTTTGTTATCTCGGCGCTTGAGCTTGACCTTAATTGTTAATCCATGAAAATCCTGGATGATTTCTCTAACCTGGATTATACGCGTTTTGATTCGGGTAAGGTTGGGTAGATCGATTATAACTCCCTACAAACTGTGCTAATTCAGAATTTTGGCACATTGATCCGTAACATGACCCCTAGCACATAATTCACAAACCATTGCTACCTATTGTGAGGATTGTGGATGCCATGTTTCCACTTGCTTAGCTATTGCGGCCACTTGTTCAGCTAATGCTGTCATGGCATCTACGTCAAACTTTCCCGGTGTTTTCAGAGGGTTAGACCTAGTCATGGGCCACTTATAGTTGTTGGTGGCCATTGTCTCTAATAGCTGATATGCCTCATCAAAACTCTTAGACATGATCGCTCCCCCTGCTACTGCATCAATACTGGCCCTCGTGGTCGCGTGCAAAACATCACAAAATATCCCTAACTGCATCCACTGCGGAATTCCGTGATGTGGACACTTACGGAGCATATCCTTAAATCTTTCCCACGCCTCATATAACGATTCTGAGTCAAATTGTGCAAAGGTGTGAATAACATTCTGTAATTTTGCAGACTTGGTCAATCTATCAACAATGACCCAAATCGCATCTATGCCTTGAGAAACATTGGGAAGATCAGTAACAAAATCCATGGTAATGTGCTCCCACTTCCATTCTGGAATTTCAAGTGGTTGCAATGGACCTTTTGGCACTTGATGCTCCGTCTTGACTCGTTGACAAGTTAGACACCTTGAGATAAACCCCGCTATCTCTCTCTTCATATTGCTCCACCAAAATGTATGTCGAAGATCACGATACATTTTGGTACTCCCAGGATGGATTGCAAATGGTGTGTTGTGTGCCTCCATCATGATTTTATACTTCAAGTCGGAATTGTTAGGAACACAAAGTCTGGAGTTGACTCGAAGTATTCCTTCTTCATCGATTCTTGCTTCCGGCATAGCACCTTCTTGCACTTTCTTCCTCATACGCATCGGTTCCAGGTCTGTAGCTTGAACAGCTTTAACTTTATCGATTAAAGTCGGTTCTACTCGTATATTCGCCATCATCATATGGGTCTCTGGAGTCTTTAACTCTATCTCTATCCTTTGTAAGTCATACAAAATGGGCCTTTGCGTTGACAATATCGCACTCGTACTCGCATATGATCTTCTACTCAATGCGTCAGCTACTACGTTTGCTTTTCCAGGATGGTATGATCATAATCTTTCAACAACATAAGCCAACGTCGTTTCCGCATGTTAAGTTCCTTTTGAGTGAAGAAATATTTGAGTCTTTTATGATCCGTATAGATTTCCACCTTCTCTCCATACAGGTAATGCCTCCAAATCTTAAGCGCAAAAACGACAGCGGCCAACTCTAGATCATGAGTAGGATATGTTGATTGATTTCACAATCAAAGCAAACGTGCAAGTATACACGTTAAATAAGTAATAGAGTGATAAGATAGAGTGTCGATCCCACAGATAATTCTAATTAATAAACTCCAACTACTAGCACTATATCAATTTAAATTTATTTAAAAAACCATAAATTGTGATTTTTCGAATTAAGAAAACTAAATTGAACAATTAAAATAGATTAGTCTAAAAGAAAGCAAATAAACAAAACTAAGATTTGATTGGATTCAGATAAATAAGGATTAAGACTCCAATATCCCCAATTATGAACTATAAATCAATTATCCAATTATCCCAATTATTATGCCTACTGAATTGTTAACAGGAATTCTCAAATGCCAAAAGTCTTTTTCCAAGTGATCAATTGCCTTCTATTTAATCAATATTAATTTTGCTATATTCCTATGCAAAACAATTGAATTAAACTCTTTTCAATCCCAATTCCTTATGTGTTACATGTAGTGAACATATATTTCCATTCAATTCACAAACCTAATTATTCACTTTGCAAATAACTAAGTCACATGTCGCCATGTCCAGTTCTAACCCTAGAATTCCTCTTTCAATTCCTTCTAGAGTAACAAGGTAATTATTGGCCAGATAGTTAATCAATCAGCACAAAGCAAGGTGAACAATTCACTTCAACATAAATAATTAGAATAAATCAAATAATTAATTCATAGCCATAAAAGGTTCAATTGGAATCTTAATTAAAGAAATTAGTTCATAGCCGAAATTAAAACCAACAATAATTGAAAAATCATCCTTAATGAATTACACAAATTAAAAGAATAAAGAAGAAGAAGAACTTCAAGTGAAAATCTTCAAATTCTCCTCTTGCTCCTTGATCAGCCTTCAATTGTGTAGATTCGTTTCCTACTTCAATGTAAATAAACCTTATATACCTCTCATCTTGTACTCCAATCCTTTTCCAAATCAATTTAGCAAATAACCTTCCCTTAGCAAGTCAACCGTCCAGTCACACGCCAACAAGGTCAATTGAATTCTCTACCAAAGGTTTACAGTGCTGGGATTAATCTTGAGTTAAGCGTCCGGTCTTTGAGGTCAAAAAGAAAATGTCTATTATGCCCTTTTAAACTCAAATGCCCCTAAGTGTTCCTCTGACTCACAAATCTGCAATATCAAAACTAAACACAGTAAAACGAATCTAAATACTTTGATAATACAATAAATTAAGCCCAAATATATCCAATTCATGGGTATATTACCCAATCATCAGGATAATTCCTCTCATATTCTTTGAGTTGTCGTGAGGCATAGGCTATGACTTTCCCATCTTGCATGAGAACACATCCTAACCCTTTGCCTTAAGCATCACTGTAAATGACAAATCCCTCCGTGCCAGATGGTATTGTCAGAACAGGTGCTGAAATGAGTCTACTTATAAGTTCTTGAAAACTCTTCTCACATTCCTCGCTCCAACTGAATTTTGTATCTTTTCAAGTCAGCTGAGTTAATGGAGTAGCAATTCGAGAAAATCCTTGTACGAATCTCCGATAATAACCAACTAAGCCGAGAAAGCTACGTACTTTGGTCACTAATATAGGTTGCTCCCAGCTTTGAATTGCTTCAATCTTTGTTGGGTCAACAGATATTCTATGATTTGATATCACGTGCCCAAGGAATGCAACTTCCTCAAGCAAGAACTCACATTTCTTCAAGTTGGCATATAGCTTGTTTTCACAAAGCTTTTGAAGTATCAGACTCAAGTGTTGCTCATAGTCTTCACGGGTTTTGGAGTATATGAGGATGTCATCAATAAAGATGACCACAAAGTGATCCAAATATTCCTTGAATATTCGATTCATCATGTCCATGAAGGCAGCAGGAGCTTTAGTCAATCCAAAAGACATGACTAGGAATTCATAATGCCCGTAACGAGTTCTGAAAGCCGTCTTTGGAATGTCATCGGTTCTAATCTTCAATTGGTGATATCCAGAACGAAGATCAATCTTTGAAAAGAATTTGGCGCCTTGCAACTGGTCAAACAGATCATCAATACAAGGTAATGGGTACCTATTTTTGATGTTGACATGATTCAACTCCCGATAATCAATACAAAGTCGCATACTTCCATCTTTCTTCTTCATGAATAGAACAGGAGCACCCCAAGGAGACGTACTAGGACGAATGAAACCTATGTCTAACAATTCCTGTAGTTGGGGTTTTAACTCCTAAAGTTCAATAGGATCCATTCGATATGGGGCTTTGGAAATGGGTTTTGTACCGGTTTCAGAATCAATACAAAATTTGATTTCACGCTCTGGGGGTAGGCCAGGAAGTTCTTCCGGGAATACGTCAGGAAATTCATTAACAATAGAAATATCATTCAAAACTGACGTATTATTGTTTAGATTCGTGACATGAGCTAAGAAAGCTTGACATCCATTTTTTAATAAACGAATAGATTTATGGCTTGAGATGATAGTGATTAATTTTAGTGGTTTGGCTGTTTGAATTCATATAATAGGTTGGTTAGGAATATGGAAGCTAACAACCTTACGAAAATAATCGATTTTAGCATAATGAGTAGTTAACCAATCAATCCCTAAAATCACATCAAATGCAAGTATTTTCAAAAAAATAAGATCGACAGGTAACATGCGGTTACCTATATGAATTAAACAGGACTTATAAATCGTGGATGTAATGAAGGTTTCTCCCAATGGAGTTTCAACAGATAAGTCAAAGTCTAATTTCTCTGGAATCAAATTTAAACATTGAGCGTAAGTAGGAGAAATAAAGGAATGGGTAGAACCGGTATCAAATAAAGTATAAACTTCGCTAGCGTTTATGATTAGCTTACCCGTGATCACCTCGTTTAGATTTCTCGCTTTTTGGGAGGTTACGACAAATGCTCTCCCTTGAACTACCGATTTTGTCTTGTCTGGAAAACCTTTTGATGCCACCATCCCAGCTGGGCTAGGTGTCCTTCTTTTCCACAATTATAACATGCTTTGGACTGCATCGTGTAGTTTGGACTTATGTGTCCTTCCCCTCCATATTTTTAACATACGATCAACGGTCGTTCTCCTTCCTTAACAACGGGTGCTGGTGCAAACGTCTTTCCATATTTGCTGAACCTTCTCTTCTTGAACTTTCCACTCCTATTGTCTTGGCCATGATTACCACCGAAATGGTTATCATTTCTGGCATGTTGATTCCCTCCATATTTGTTGTCACCGCTTTGATGACTGCTACCATTGGTATTATCGACTTGTCGGTTGCTCTCTCTTGGTTGGGTTGACTCATTATCGCGCTCCAATAACTGAGCCCTATTCACAACATCTGAATACAAACACAATTTATGAGAGATAAGGTATTGATGTATCTCGGGTTTCAAACCTCTTAGAAACATCCGTGTCATTCTCTCCTCATTATCAAGCAAGTGGGATGCAAACCGAGACAACTCGGCAAACTTAGCTTCGTACTGCGCCACGGTCATATTGTTTTGCTCAAGCTTGATGAACTCTACCTCCTTCATGTGACGAATACTTTCAGGAAAGTACTTGTCGTTGAACAACTCTTGGAACTTCTCCCAAGATATCTTTAGTGAGGCAGGTTGAGTATGCTTTACAGATTCCCACCAGTAATCTGCCTCTGCACGCAACATGAAGGTTGCAAAGGGAACCTTTTGCTCCTCGGAGCATCCCAAGACATCAAATATCTTGTTGATCTGCTTTATCCAAGTCTCCGCCTTAAGTGGTTTTGGCTCTCCAAAAAACTCCGGTGGTCCCAGCTCCTTGAACAGCTTAGCGGTGACCGACCGTGAGTTGTCAGTGTTTCCACCTAACTTTTGGACAGGAGCCACCTTCACCTGATGTTGCATGAATTGCATAAAGCCTCTGACCATCCCATCATTCACCATTTCATCGGTGTTATTGTTTTCATGAGGATTATTGTCTTCCTGTTGCACATTACCCTGGGCATTGATCGTTGGTGACTCAACGGTCTCACGTGCTTCATTGCTTATCTCAACATTTTCGGATGCCATTTTTAAATTCTGAAACAAAACAGGGGTTAATTAACATATCACATATTATCCATATATACTACCGTGAGACCAATTAAATACCAAATAAACTTAGGTAGGTCATACTAGCTGAAGAATTCCCGTCTCTCCCTCCTAGTTCTTGCCTCATATCTCAGCCAGGGATCATATCCCTAAGCTTTGATACCAACTGTGACGCCCCCAAAATAGGTATACATCACCCATCTTGGGTCGCCAAATACATGGTACAAAATTCAAATACAACTTAATTATACAAAAGTCATGTAAAATATGACAAAACATAATCTAAGAGTTTTAATAAGAATATTGTCATCTAGACAATATCCACACTCAATGGAGTCCTCATTACATTTATTGTCACACTATTTAACAGAATAGTGAGGACTACTAATTCTATCATCTGGACCATCACTCCGTTCCCTGACTCGTCCCATCTATATTCTCATTTCCTAAAGAGAACAGTGAAAGAAAGGGTGAGCTCAACTAGCCTAGTAAGAAATATTATGACTAAGATAATGCAGAATAAATTATCATTAGTCTTTAACAATGTTAAACTGATAAAATACAATAGACATCAAGTTTAACTTCATCGGAACAAGCAATCCATTAGAAGAGTCAAGTAGAGAATAAAATCTACTATCTTTTATGGTTTAAAATGTTTTCATCAATTTTTATCGCTGAGACTCAGCTTAATAAATAAAACACATCATCTAATCATCCATGTACTACGGGCCAAGGATATTCATTAAATCATCAATGGCCCTGACTATACTGAACAATCCCTGGTCATAACCATATCAAAAACTGTCCATCAATGCATTACAGGCCACTGAGGACTTTTACCATATCATTTATAACATTACAGGTCATGAATATACCGAATGATCCCTGGTCAAAATCATACTAAGTCCATCTATGCACGTAAGCCAAAGATGACTTTCATTACAATATAAGCATGCGGATGATGACAATGACATAATAATTTAATAAAACAAGTTCAAGAATTAATTTATCTAGGAACCAACAACGTCCAAATTGTCAACATGATACTGCTATGTGGAGAAAAATTCAAGAATGCTTAGAAGAATATTTTCATGAAAAGATACTGGATGAAGTGCAAATATCCAGGATATTCTACTAATTTCATGGAGTATAGAATCCAAAACTTTAACCAACTGAGTATAATAGAATATATGAAACTGCAAATGGATTTTAGAACGCTATGCGGTAATCCACGTATGCAGATCATTTCCACAATTTAATAAGGAATGAATACAAAGGATCATTCACCATGCATGTGGTAATCCACATAGATAGGTTATTCCAACAGAATAATAAAGAATGGAATAACTGAAGGATTCACCATGCGTGCGATAGATCGCAGACAGGTTATTCCCACAGAATAATAAAGAATGGAACACGGTTATGCAGAAACGCATGTATGCGAGGATATTAGAAAAAATAATAAAGAAGCGGAACTAGGTCAGGTCGTGAAATTACGCAGATGAGGATATTCCAACGAGAATAATAAAGAATGGAATAATAACAAAAATCACAATGCATGCGATAGCCGCGCAGATGAATGGTTATTCCAGCAGAATAATAATTAATAGAACTGTGTCGAGGCGTAATACATGACCGACAAGATATTCAACAGAATGATAAAGAATGGAATAATGAGAAGAATTTCACCATGTATGCGGTATTGGCATGATGAGTTATTCAACATTATAATAAAGAATGGAATAATGAAGAATTTCACCAAGTATAGGGGAGTAAGCGTATACAAAAGTTATTCCAACAAAATAATAAAGAATGGAATAACAGAAGTTCTCTTCATGAATACGAAAGAAATAATACCCCTTACCTTAGAAGAACTGGATATTGGAAAAGTGAGGTAGCAGACTTCTCTTCTTCTTTCTCTCTATAATCTCTCTCTCTAGAGTTTCAGTGAATTCGTAAGAAATAATGAAGGAATGAGCTTCTATTTATAGGAGAATGGAATGAATAGTAACTAATTCATGAACGGTCCAGATTGATTTACTTTTAAACGGACGGTCCATATTGATTTACTATTAAAACTTAAAGAAACGGTCAATACTGATTCACTATTAAAACTTTAAACCAGCGATCCATACTGATTTACTATTAAAACTTTAAACCAGTGATTCATATTGATTTACTATTAAAAGTTTAAACCAACGATCCATATTGATTTACTATTATAATTTCAACCAACGGTTTGAAAAATTAGCACATCTCCTCATGGAATAATATTGTACCCAAAAATGATTTGGACCGAAAAGAAATATATTTTTCAAGTGAATAGTACCCCGTGAATAGTATTTCAGGAATAGTAACCACGTGAATAGTACTCTGACACGAAAAGTGTCCCAAATACCCGAGTAAATAATACTAGAGTGAATAGTAATCAGGTGAATAGTAACCCGTGAATAGTAACTCGTGAATAGTACTCCGACACAAAAAGTACCCTGAATACCCGATTAAATATATATCCTCCATACATCAATTATTATCGAAATAAAAGTTGATTTTCACTAACACTAATAATTCCAACACAATGGAACTATCAAATTCATTTATAATCAACACGAACTTATTCATCATTAATATATAACTCACAATATTTAACAACCAGGTCATTCCCAGGAAAGAGGGAGCTTTTCAATAAAGATTTCTCCCTATTGGCGCGCAATTAGGTGACCAAACCTGTGAGACCCCAGATTTTATGAATAAATATTTAATTTTCTAGAATTTTTTTTGTGTGGATTTGATATAATATTATAGTTATGGGTAATATTTATAAATTCTGCAAGGTATGAAAGTTGTTATAAAATATTTGTTTGGTCGGGGAATATTTTTTTTGTAGAGAATATCCGTACGACGGCATAATCATTGGTGGACCCCACAACGAAAGTACGGTCGTAGTTAGAAAATGACAAAAATATTTTATAAAAATAACGGCAGAGGCTTTACCGTTAATACTATTGAACTACCCGGTAGTAAAAGTACAGTAATACGCGTGGTTGCATAGTAGCACACGGTATTAGTTATTGATGCTTATGTGATAAGACACTCGGTTATACTCAATTATTGCTCTGAATAATGCTTTGCATCATATCTCTCATATTATTGATTCGATTATTGTCACGTTATCATCATACGCATAATATGTTATATTATTAAATCAATAATTGAGGCGACAAAGTTATTT
Organism: Panax quinquefolius; assembly: GCA_020205615.1. NCBI lineage: Eukaryota > Viridiplantae > Streptophyta > Magnoliopsida > Apiales > Araliaceae > Panax > Panax quinquefolius. The sequence continues at coordinate 48,022 of JAINUW010000300.1, forward strand.
ATATTATTAAATTACAATATTTACAATGTCTAGAAGTTACGCGAGGAGAGGTTTAGTCACCTAATCTGCGGCATGATAAGGAGAAATCCTTATTGAAAGCCCCTCTTTCACAGGGAATGACTGGTTATTAAATATTATGAATTATAATATTAATGATGAATAAGTTCGTGTTGATTAAAGATGAATTTGATAGTTCCATTGTGTTGGGATTATTTATGTTAGTAGAAATCGACATTTATTTCGATAATAATTAATGTCTGGAGATTATATTGTTCAAACGGGTATTGGGGCACTTTTAGGTGTGAGGAGTACTATTCACGAGTTACTATTCATGAGTTACTATTCACGAGTTACTATTGAGTCACATTCACTTACTATTAGGGGAGTTGGTGCAAGATTGATGATACTTGCATGACTAAGTTAAAAATAGAGGTATAGATGGAGGTACTATACTGTAATTAATTTTTTCACATGTTTAGAACTATTGAGTCACATGATTTACTATTAGGGGAGGTGGTGCAAGTTTGATAATACTTGGATGACTGAATTAAAAATGAAAGAAAAGTTGGAGGTATTGTACTGTAATATTTTGAGCCCAAAACGTGTAATTATCGAAACTATATTTTCCTATAAATAGAAGCTCATTCTTCCTTCATTTCTCACCAATTCACTAATGCTTTAGAGCCATTATTATAGAGAGAAATTATAGAGAGAGAAGAAGAGAAGTCTGCTCCCTCACTATTCCAGTATCCAGTCTTCTTTTGAGGTAAGGGATATAATTTGTTGTACTCGTAAGGGGTATTATTCTTTCGTATTCATAAAGAGAATTACTTTCTTTCAATACTCGTAAGAGTTGTTATTCCATTCTTTATTATTATATTGGAATAACCTATTTATGCGAAGTACCGCATACATGGTGAAATTCTACTGTTATCCCATTCTTTATTATCATGTTGGGATAACTTTCAGTATATCTGAAATCTTCGCATACATGGTGAAATTCTTCTATTATTCCATTCTTTACTATTACATTTGAATATCCTGCATACATGTGTTTTATGCATAGGACCAGGTTCCATTATTTATTATTCCACATTTATTTTTCTGTCGAAATATCCTGTTTGTACGTTTTACGCCGGACCTGGTTCCATCATTTATTATTCTGTTGCAATAACATGTCTATGCGAAGTACCGCATGCATGGTGATTTCTGTTGTTATTCCATTCTTTATTATTCTGTTGGGACATCCTGTCGGTGCGAATTTGGCCTAATCTGGTTCCGTTATTTATTATTCTGTTGGAATAACCTGTCTATGCGACGTACCGCATTCATGGTGATTTCTTTTGTTATTTCATTCTTTATTATTACATTTGGAATATCACGTTACATACGTTTTGTGGGACTGGTTTCGCGTCTTTATTATTACATTGGGAATAACACATGCATGCGGTCTCTATCGCATGCATGGTGAATCCTTCTGTTATTTCATTCTTTATTATTCTGTTGGAATAACCTGTATAAGTGGATTACTACATGCATGGTGAATGATCCTTCGTATTCATTCCTTATTAAATTGTGAAAATGATCTGATTACATTGATTATGATGAGAGTTATAATAAAAGCATTGAACTGATGAAAATCATGGGTATATGAAGTATTAGTAAGTGTTATGATGAGTTATGTTGGTTATTATGTGAAAACATGAAAGTTTTTTAGAAATCACAAAGGGTTGAAAATCAGATTTTGGTGAAAATGGAACATGAAATTCAATTAACCATATCTCCTATTATATTTTGAATTTTTGAGTGTGGTCAAGTTCTATAGTTAGATCTATGAGTTTTGTAGCATCTCCAAGTGGAATCACTAGAAAAGGTGTTGTAGATTTTCGTGTGGACTGTTTTTAGCAAAAGAGTCCAAAGCTGCAAAAGAGGAAAATGCTACTGCCTAGAAACTTTAAGGGGCTGTTTCGGCCACTTAATTTATGAGAAAAATTCTGGTCTTTTGGGACATGAAAGTATATGGTATAAGGTACCTCATGTCCAAAAAAGAACTCATTCCGACTTAAAATGAGCAAGTTATGACCATTTCAATATTTAGGTTTTTAGATGAAAAATGCTATAACCGAGTTCTATAACTCGATGACCATGAAATTTAAAGCGGAAGCTCAAATTAACATGTATGTAAGATCCTGCCAAGATTTGGGGAATTTTGGAGTTAAACTTGAGGTAGTTAATTTCTTAAGGAATTAATTGGAAATTAATTTTTGAAAAATAGTAAATGAATTTTAAAAATTCCAAGAAAAATATATGTTCTTTATAGGACTATATTATGCTAAATCCCAGAAAAGAAATATTTTTGGAAATGATTTGGTATTTTTCATAAAAATGGTTTAGTTACGAACATATGAGTTAAATATGTTATGTGAAGTAACAAAATTGGAAAATAGGATTTTATGGCTTGGAAATCCTATATAAAGTATATGCAGATTTTTGATGGGTGATTTGATCATTGGTGATGAAATCTTATGAGTATGGCATTTTGAATGATTAAATGCATTATTTGGTAAAGCGTAAACAATTAAATTAAATTGTTTATAAGTTTAAGTGATTAAAATATTGTTATAATATTAACAATATTAGATTATGAGTTTATTAAGTGATTGATAATATTTGGATAAATTTAAAGTCTTTAAAATTTATCCTTGTTTTTGTTTGATTAATGCTTATATCATTATCATCATCCTCATGCTTATATGGTGATGAAAGTTATCTTTGGCTTACATGTGAAGATGGACTGTTGATTATTGAATTGTATATCTTTGGCTTACGTGCAAAGATGAATTGTTGATTATTGGTTTTATTATTGTATATCTTTGGCTTACGTTCAGAGATGAACTTGGTATGATTATGACCAGGGATTATTCGGTATAGTCGTGATCATTGATGATTTAATGAATATCCTTGGCCCGTAGTGTAGGGATGATTCGATGATGTGGTTTATTTTTAGCTGAGTCTCAGCGATAAAAATTGATGAAAACATTTTAAATCATACAAGATAGTAGATTTTATTCTCTACTTGACTCTTTTAATGGATTTCTTGTTCCGCTGCAGTTAAACTTGATGTCTATTGTATTTTATCAGTTTAACATTGTTGAAGACTAATGATAATTTATTTTGCATTATCTAAGTCATAATATTTCTTACTGGGCTAATTGAGCTCACCCTTTCCTTCACTGTTCTCTTCAGGAAATGAGAATATAGCTGGGACGAGTCGAGGAACGGAGTGACGGTCCAGATAATAGCATTAGTAGTCCTCACTATTCTGTTAAATAGTGTGACAATAAATGTAATGAGGACTCCATTGAGAGTGGATATTATGCGGAAGGCAATATTCTTGTTTAAACTCTCGACTTATGTTTTGTCGTATGTTACACGACAGTTGTATTATTAAGTTGTATTTTGTATTTTTGTACCATGTATTTGGCGACTCAAGATGGGTGATGAATACCTAATTTTGGGGGCGTCACACCTGCCACCAATTTAAATAGCTTACCATTATAATAATTATAATAATTATAATTTTTATTATAATTATTCTGATGATTAATAAATAATTATATCTAATTTAATTAATAAATTAAACTTAAACATCGCTTTATTTAATATACTTATTTTCTTTAATATTAAACAACTCATTTAATTTAATTAATTCATTAAATTAAATCGTCAAAAAAAAAATTTACCTTTACTTTAATTTAATTATCATACACACGTAACTAAATTATTATACCACAATTTCATAAATTATTTATTTTTCTCAATAAATAAATTATTTAAAATATTTATTTAATTCAATAAATATTTAAAATTAATTACCAAATTCATATAATTTCTTCAATAGTTAACTTAACTATTGAACCTCACTTTCCCAATATATGAATATATATTTCTCTTCATACCAGATCACATATTTAAAAATATATAGAATGTATATATACATACTCAAACTCAAAAACATCTCATAATAAGAATTTTAATTATTAAATTCCTATTTTAATAACTTATAAAAATTCGAGTTGTCACAGCTCCGGTCACAAACTTTAAGGACTTTAAGAGCGTAGGACCTCCGAAATTCGTGGGTACTACCGACCCTATCGTAGCGCAAACGTGGATCAAGGAAATGGAGAAAGCCTTCGCCATTGCTCGTGTGGGTGAAGACCAGAAAACCGTGTTCACTACATATATGATGAGGGGAGAAGCAAACTACTGGTGGGAAGCAAATCAACAGCGGGCGGGAGAAGGGACTATAACCTGGGAGAGGTTTAGGACCTTATTTTTCGAGAATTACTTCCCGAAAAGCATGAAGAATAGGATGGAGGTAAAGTTTCTAGAACTAAAACAAAGGGAGATGACGGTGGCACAATACGCGGCCAAGCTCAATGAACTCGCACGATTCGCAACACATCAAGTAGATACCGAAGAAAGGAAAGCTCGACGCTTCAAACTTGGACTAAAACCTTGGTTGTTCAACAAGGTGTCGGTCCTTCAAATTGACTCGTTCGCCATATTGTTGGAGAAGGCGATAATTGCTGAGGGAGGTAGTGAGGCATTGAGCCACTACAACAAGGAGAAGAAGAACAAGAATGTTGGGGGAGAAACTCATGGAGGGAGTAGTAGTGGTGGAAGTTATCTGGGAAAGAGGAAATGGGATAACTGCAACAACAACAACAACAATACCAACAACTAAAGCATCAACCGGTCAAAAAGTTATCAAGGAGGGTTTAAGAAAAGAAGTGAAGCTTACTCGAAATGTGGGAAAAACCATCAAGGGGAATGCTGGAAGGGGCGCAGTGTCTGCTATAACTGCTGCTAGGAAGGGCACATTTCACCCAACTGCCAAAAGCCGAAAAAGATCAAGGGATGTTTCGCGTGTGGCTGAATTGAGCATTAAATAAAGGATTTCCCAAAGAAAGGGAGCAGCGGAGGAAGCGGCCAATAGGGAGGGGGCAACAAGCTGATGATCGGCGGACCAACGCAATCCAACCGACCGATTGCCTGAACCTTTAACATGACTGTCCAAGACGCAGTGACTGCAAAGGACGTGGTGTCAGGTATTCTCCCAATTAATAATATAAATGCCTATGTATTATTTTCTTCGAGTGATACCTATTCCTTTGTGTCTGAAGAATTTGCTAATCGATTAAACATACCCCCTGAAGGCTTAGAAAATTCGTTGAACATAGAGATTTCGAATAAGGAAGTAATTTCCGTAGAGTTTGCTTACCAAGACTATTGTACAAACATTAGAGGTCACAAACTAAACGTAGACTTAATTTCGATTAAACTAGGAGAGTTTAATGTGATATTAGGGATGGATTGGTTATCCAGCCACGCTGTGATAATCGATTGTAAAGAGAAAAGTGTGAACCTTCGGACCTCAAATCGGTCTAAGGTAGTGTTTTATGGTAGCTTAACGCTGAAGCAATCATGTTGCCTTACGATGATGCAGGCTAAGAAGTTGTTAAAGAAAGGATGTGTAGGTTATTTAGCCTATATAGTGGATACCCAAAAAAAGGGAGTGGAAATGAATGATATATCGGTTGTGAGAGATTTCCAAGATGTGTTTCCAGATGATCTGCCTGGTCTTCCACCAGATAGAGAAATCGAATTCATAATAGACTTGGCACCGGGAACCGCACCGATTTTGAAAGCCCTATATTGTATGACGCCAGTAAAAATGAAGGAATTGATGATACAATTGCAAGAGTTGCTAGATAAGGGTTATATTCGGCCAAATGTGTCTCCTTGGGGAGCACCAGTGTTGTTTGTAAAGAAAAAGGATGGATCAATGAGGCTCTATATCGACTATCAGGAGTTGAACCGAGTAACCCTTAAGAATAGATATCCATTGCCAAGGATAGATGACCTTTTTGACCAACTGAAGGGAGTGAAGTGTTTTTCCAAGATGGACTTACGAACGGGTTATAATCAGTTGAAAGTGCGAGAGGAGGACATACTAAAGACGGAGTTCCGAACTCGTTACGGACATTATGAATTTCAAGTGATGTCATTTGGGTTAACTAATGCTCCGGCAGCATTCATAGACTTGATGAACCGGGTTTTCAAGCCATACTTAGATAAGTTTGTAGTAGTATTTATCAATGATATTTTGATTTATTCAAAGACTAAGGAAGAGCACGCCGAACACCTAAAGATAGTATTGGAAGCATTGAGAAGGGAAAAGATGTACGCTAAATTTTTGAAATGTGAATTTTGGATGGAGAAGGTTCAATTTTTAGGACACGTGATAGATCAAAATAGAATTTCCGTAGATCCTGCAAAAGTGGAGGCGGTAAGTAATTGGGAACAACCAAAGACGCCAACAGAGGTAAGAAGTTTCTTAGGGTTAGCTGGGTACTATCGAAGATTTATCCAAGATTTTTCTAAGATAGCAACTCCGCTGACAAATTTAACGAGGAAGGCAGTGAAGTTCGTGTGGACGGACAAATGCCAGGAGAGTTTCCAAGAATTGAAGAGAAGGTTGAGCGAGGCGCCTGTATTATCATTACCAGATGATACGGGAGGATTTATGGTGTATAGTGATGCATCGCATAGAGGACTTGGCTATGTGCTAATGCAGCATGGCAAGGTCATTCCGTATGCATCACGAAAGTTGAAGGATTTTAAAAAATGATACCCTACCCATGACTTAGAGTTAGCATCGATAGTTTTTACGTTGAAGATCTGGAGGCATTATTTGTATGGAGAAAAATGTGAGATATACACGGACCACAAGAGTCTGAAATATATCTTTGCATAGAAGGAGTTGAACATGCGGCAAAGGAGGTGGTTGGAATTAATCAAGGATTACGCCTGCGAAATTCTTTATCACATGGGAAAAGCAAACGTAGTTGCCGACGCTTTGAGTAGAAAAGGAAGGGAGAAATTATTCAAATTGACAACTCAGGAGGAATTAATAAGAGAAATGGAAAAGATGGAAATAGAGGTGGAAGAACCGAAAGAAGTGAAAGGAAAATTATTCGTAATGGGAGCTTACTCGACATTATTTGACAGAATAAGGGAAGCACAAGAGAAAGATGAGGAATGTGAGAAGATAAGGATGAGAATAGAAGAAAATGAGGAAGAAAAGTTCAAAGTAGATAAGGATGGTATATTGAGATTTGAGGGTCGAGTATGGGTGCCAGCTGTAACCTAACTGAGAGAGGAAATCTTGCACAAAGCACACAATACGACGTATTCTGTTCATCCAGGAGGCACAAAGATGTACCGGGATCTTCGACACCACTTTTAGTGGCCTAATTTGAAGAGAGAAGTTGCAGAGTATGTCAGTAGATGTCTTACTTGTCAAAGAGTCAAAGAAGAACACCAGAGGCCAAGTGGACTACTTCAACCACTAGAAATACCAGAATGGAAATGGGAGCACATTACGATGGACTTCGTGGTTGGACTTCCGATCACACAGAAGGGTTATGATGCCATTTGGGTTATCATGGACCGATTGACAAAGACATCTCGTTTTCTACCCATCAAGATCCGATTCAATTTGAACCAATTAGGAAATTTATATGTAAAGGAAATCGTATGACGACATGGAGTGCCGGTGTCGATTGTCTTCGATTGAGATCTGCGTTTCATGTTAAAGTTCTGGAAAAGTTTGCAAGAATGAATGGGAACTCAGTTGAGACTAAGTACTGCTTATCACCCTCAAACAAATGGGCAGAATGAACGAACCACACAAATGTTAGAGGATATGCTTAGAGCTTGTGTGATGGACTTCAAGGGAAATTGGGACGACCACTTACCATTAGTAGAATTCGCTTACAATAATAGCTATCATGCAAGTATTGGTATGCCGCCATATGAAGCTCTTTACGGGAGAGAATGTAGAACACCATTGTGTTGGGACGAAGTCGGAGAGTGACGACTTTTGGGACCGGAATTAGTTCAACAAACGGCCGATGTGGTAACAATGATAAGGTCCAGATTGGTAGTAGCTCAAGATCGTCAAAAGAAGTACGCCGATTTGCATCGTCAGAATCGAGACTTTGAAGTCGGTAGTTTTGTGTTTTTGAAGGTGTCTCCCTGGAAGGGAAAGATCAGATTCGAAAAAATGGGAAATTAAGTCTGAGGTTCATAGGACCATTCGAAATATTGAAACGAGAGGGTGAAGTGGCATACAAAGTTGCATTACCACCTAAATTGGAATACATTCATAATGTGTTTCACATTTCGGTGTTACGTCCGTACAAGCCCAACTACAGAAACGTGATCTCCTGCGAGCCTATTCAATTAGAGAAAAATTTAACATATGAGGAAATTCCTATCCAAATACTAGATAGAAAAGAGCAAACGTTGAGGAATAAAATTATATCTTTTGTAAAAGTGGTTTGGCGAAACCACGATACTGAAGAGGCCACATGGGAATTAGAAGATAAGGTGCGAAGGGATTATCCCCATTTATTTGTGTAACCTTGTACAATTCCGGGACGGAATTCTTATAAGGGGGGGGGGATTTAATACCCGTGAATTTTAATAAATTATAATATTGAGAATAAAGATTGTTTACATATTTATTTGAATATAAATATATATAGTATTGGCATGAGCGTGGAAATTAATTTAATTGACTAAGTATGTGATAATTAAGTAATGTAGCAAAAATGATGAGAAGCTTAGTTTAAGCTTGTGGAATTATACCTAGTGTGGCAAAGTGGTGAAATGAGAAGGCACTGTTGCCTCCTTTTTAGTTCTAACAAAAGGACTCTAACTCATGCAAGCATACATGGGTCAACAAGTAATACAGAGTAAGTAGAGTATCGATCCACGGAGAAAGGTTTCAAAATTTAATTATGATGCATCAACTATATCACTATTTTTATATGCTTAAACGAACGCTTATGATTTTGAATTACTCCAAACTTAAATAATAACTAAAAGAAGAATATAAATGTAATAAATCAAATCTGGAAATAATGGGATCCTAACTTCATTTAATAGTTCTCTAAATACCACCGTCATGCAAGATTATTCACGTATCATGGAAAGTTGGCCAAAAGCACTAATGTAGTCATAACCATTTTTCAATGAATTATGACCTACTTACATAATATCCACATACAATAGAAATCATGTAATCATCAACAAAACCAAAATCACTATATTTCTATGTGAAATTGCAGCCATATTGAATTTAAGCACAAGCCCTGATGTTACTACACACGGTGAAGCAGTATATTTCTATTTGATTCACGAAGTATAAAGCTAAGCAATTCAGCTCCATACACGTATGCTATCATGATTACAACCATACTCGCATGTTATTTTTCAATTCCATACAAGTACATATAATGAATGGTGATCAAGCATTCATGCAATCAAATCAACCATAATAGAAATTCCTGATGATACGCTAACAATCCAGTAATCAAGCCATCGATTAGACTACATATTAAAATCCATTAGAATCCCATAATGGAGTTTAGCTCATGTCTGAACTAAAAGCCATTATGGGATTAGAGTAACATATGGAAAATAAATAACAATTGAAAGAGAAGATAGAATTGATCAAACCCAATTGCTGATTATAATCCAAACGTGATGTTTAAATCCTCAATAATCTCCAGCAACATAAAAGTAATTCGTAGACAATGATTAAATTCTAATGAAGAGATGTAAAATATTAAGTCAATGCTTGGCTACACGTTGGAATTCGCTCAAAGCGTAAAAACCCTAGTTCTCCCTATGAAAAACTCGTAAAAACAATAGATAGATGCGTCTGGTACCAACCAGAGTAGTTTATATCAACCTAAACACTTAGAATTTCAAAAATAAAATAAAATCAGCAACTGCAGTCTGTGACGCGCGTGGCCGCGCGAGATCCCTTTGTAAACATGGCGCGGGCACGCGTGTGCAAAATGAGCTCTATCCGGTTGATGGCGTGGCAAGGGCGCGTCTTTTAACTTTGTCTTGACCACGTGGCCGCCATGGCTCTGCAATCTACATTCTTGAGTTTCTTTGCGCTACTTTATACGTGTTCAACTACTAATCTTTCTTCCTTCATCAATGCTTAGTTGCTTATCTCCACTTGTTCCTTGCACCATTCTTCCATTAGTCTCATGCCATCTACCAACGTCGAGCTATGCCATTTTCCTACACTTTTACACCAAAGGAGTTCTCAGTACATGCAGTGCAAAATAACACAAAATGCAACTAAAAACACACTAAATTGTACTTGAGGCGGGCATAGTTCTTGTGAATTGATATCAAATAAGTAGGTATAAAACCCACTTATCAGGTACTAATTTAATTAATGAGAAATGGATTAAATTAATTAGTACTACTAACAAATAAATAATGTCATTGACTAATTGCTATTCATTAATTATCATGAATAATAGCATGTAAGGAGAAATCTTATATAATAAGGTTTTTCATTCAATATAAGATGAGGTGTGACATTGAAATTATTATATAAAACTATATCATAAAAGTAAGCTTAACTTATGTGATTTATTATGTTGGGTGAAAAAGAGTCTTATGTGACCCCATGTTGTGTGTAGGGGTATTTAAATGTGTATTCTAGACCTATGGGAGAAAATAACTTTGATTAAATAAATAATTAATAATAGGTGATTATTTTAATATCTATGTATAATTGGAATAGGATGTTTTATAGCAAGTTTGTATCAACTATACATCATTACATTGTTGTTTGGATGGTTGTTGGGTTGAAAATTGCTTGAAAGCTCGAAGCAGGGGATGCATGTGATCATAAGACAGCAGCCATGCCCGCCCTAGCGGGGGTCATGCTGCGTATAAGGCCCGCCCCGACGAGGGTGGGGGGAAGATGTTTACAGGAGCCATGCCCGCCTCGGTGGGGGGTTTTATAGTGTTAATGCCCTCCTGGGCTAAAAATTGTTGTGGTGACTTTTGTTGTTTTGTTTTTTTTGATTTGTTTGATGCAAGAAGTCTTAATTTCACTTAAATTCAAGAACATACATACTTCTTAAACATGTATCAATGAAAGTTGCAAGATGTTTTAGTTGGTTTAGAGTTGAATTATAACCTTTTGAAAGAAAAGTTAAAAGACGAAAACTATGTTATAAAACCTTACGCCTTTTTGAATCTAACCTATTGGGCATATGTTTATAGCTTAGTTAGTCTTGTAAATGCATATGAAATGTGGACTCAACATACCTTTCATGTATAGATTGTTAGACATGACATCTTAATATTTTAAAACCAATTGAGTTGAAAACTCTATGACTTATATTGTGAACTTTTGAACAATTAGGATAGGATGCTTTTGCCTCTAGAGATAATCGACATGTTCACGCATCTAGTGAGACATTTTATAAACTATGCAAGCATGTGTAGAAAGAAGTTGTTTGGCAATATTATGTGGTGTAATGAATACTATGGCTAGTGGTTGATATAATGAACTCTTTTAACTATGAAAGATGGAATTGTATGAGTAACTTTAATAAAGTGTCAAACTAGCTTAAAGGTTCTTTAATATGTGAAGCGACTTAAAAATACGTAAAGTAAGGGATATTTTGCAAATAGAAATACAAGATGAGCATATGGTACTAAAGATTTTAAAGGTATAAATCAATGTGAGTTACGCATCTATGAGTTTAAATGTGTGTAGCCTATATGAATTTAGATATATGTGATGAAAGTATTCAAATATGTATATCAAGTGTGTGTGTCTAATGAATACCTATACATACATAAATAGGATAACATAGTTCATTGAGGTGATTTTACGCTATAAGTGGTAATCAACGCTAAAGGCAAGTCTCCTAACTCACACAACTTTGGATTTTGTGCGAATTCTCGAACTTCGTTTGATTCTCATATTGAATGCAAGTTTTCAAAAATCTTTATATTGTATATTGTATAACCCGAATTGTTGCCATACTTATATCGAGCAAACATCTATTACTATTCAGAAATCATTTGTATGCCTTAACATTGTTACGAGCATTGGACTTATCGTTCATACATGCATTATAAAAATGGTCTAAGCCTTTAATTCGGCTAGACCAGAATCATGTGTTAAGAAAGCTATCCAAACCAATCGATTTGGTGCGGACTATTGTAAATCTACTAAGATGAACAACCCTCTTAAAAAGGGGAAATTTTATATTGTCAGGGAACCGACGTGCGCACATGAGTATGATTAAATGTTATGCATAACGTAGGGTACTTTAGGCTGATCACCTGTTGTACTCGTTTATATTAGATTGCAGTATAATACTGTTAATTCTAGTAAGAGTTCTTAGTCCTTAGTGACTTCTTAGTGTTCATTCTTATTAAACCTTGAAATGAATAAATCCTAAAATTTTATTGATATCCTTCAGTCTATAGTGACACCTATTGAATACTCTTGATATTTCTTGATATCCTTGAACTATCAATTATTGTTATACCCTTGAAGATTCAAATACTATAACTGCTTATTCTTCATGATATATTATTTGTTGGGAAAACTTGCTACTCATTCTTGCTTTCCTAAAAACATTACAGTTAAGGCAGAGCAAGGCGGTACATCGGGAAAGGACAAGGTAAAGGGCAAGGCTACAAAATAACTTAGTCCTTTAAGTGTAGAAGTATTATTCTTATTATTATGCTTATTATGATGTATTTAAGGATGATTAAGTTACGTTTAAGTTTAATCACTGGATTATTGTAGTAATGGTTACGGTACCTTGGGACACGAATAGTTATATTATATCAATGTAAATTATTCTATTATTTCCGTTGTTGATGATTTTAGCATGATATTAGAATTAGTACGTGACGAATAAAATTTGAGATATGAGTGTATGAATTTGGGGGCGTCACAACAACATCTTTTATCGTCAGAAGCACTACACTTGCATACGTACATGCCCGATGCCCTCCGATTGCCCCCGAAAACACAATAGTCCTAAAGATGACCATTTGGACCCCTGTTCTAGACATCAAATTGAACAACTTAAAGAACAAAAGTTGTAGGTCTACTCGTCCTCGTTTCAGAACATCTTGAATCGTATCAATCGGAGTTCGTATGAAAACGTTATGTTCATTTTAGTAAACCATGTCTGGTTAGTTTTTTTTTTCCAAAATTCAGCTAGGCAGACTACCCCCCCCCCCCCACTGGGGCGGGGGTTTTTGTACTAGGGGGCCCGCCGTGGTAGGGGTCCCTTCTGCGTTTTTGAGATTTTTGATCTAGAACACTACAGAAAGCCAAATTAGGCCTACAAACTCCTTTCTAACAACCATACCAACCTACCCAAGGTGTAATATGTTTATAGAAACATAAACTAATGTTTCTAACACGTTTCTAATCACATAAAAAACATAAATATCAAGGTTACAACCTTTAAATTTCACTATTTCTATTATTTCTTCTTCTTTTGACATTCATAGCGAAATTGAACACCACGAATTTTTTTCTTAACCATTTGACACCATTCCAACAACGTTGTTTTCGTAATTCAACATACTAACAACATATATCATCAATTTCAGATTATATCACGACTTCATCATAAATTTTGATTCCAAAATAAGCCCTAATGTATATATATCAATAAAACTCAATTTCTTCACTTTTAAACATGCTTTCATGAATTCGATAATTCAAAAATCATCTATAGACAACATATAACAGATTATGTAATCCCAATACACATAAAACTAATTTCTTAACAAATTAACCATAGAACTTCAATTACAGAGAACTTAGAAAACAAAACTAAGAACTCGAAACTTTAATCTAGATTGCTTACCTTTAATTAGCTAGATGATTAGAGAAGCTTGATTAATCTTCTTTCTCTTCTTTGATTCTCAAAATTTTCTTCCCAAATTACAGAGAATTCTCTCTCTTTCTCTATTTCTCTCTTCTGTGTTCTTAACCTTAGAAAAATAAGTTACGTATATTTACTTAGCCCTCAGTTACACAATCCAATAGTCTCACCAGTTATAGAATACAAAGGGTCTCTAGGCCATGTTTGGCTAGAACCCAAAATCCCTTTTTTAATTTATTTTAATACTCCTCTATTATATGGTATATTTGTCACACATAACCAAACCAATCTTATAATTTCATATTAAGTTACATTGTGTTTATTAATAACTTAATTTATCAAATCACTCATTATCAACATAATAAATTTATTTAATAAATCATTCATCTTCTGATTTAATTATTTAATTGAATTAGAGCTTTGTCATTCCATTAAGCGTAATAAAATACTTACCGATTATAAAATTGTTTATCATCAATTTACTTAATATCATCATACATGAGTAAATTATTCCATAATAATTTCCATCAAATATTTACTTTATTTAATAAATATCTCAACTAAAATATTTATTTTACTTGATAATTATCTTAACTATTTATAAAATTCACAATTAAATTACATTAACATATTACATTTATATGTAACACATTACCTCTCATTTTATTAAAATAAATATATTTACATTAATTCACTATTTTAATTAAGTGAATTACTCTCAATATTTATGAAATTTAATTCATAACAATTCCATTGTCAATAAGGCATAATAATCAAATTATATTATTTTATACTCAAACTCAAAACATCTCATAATAAGAATTTTAATTATTAAATTCCTATTTTAATAACTTATAAAAATTTGGGTTGTCACATGAAGGTCGTGACTTGAGCTTGCGGTTGATTAGCAAGTGCTCCAGTTAACAAGGTCACCAACTGCTGAACCGGGTTAGTGTTGGCCTCATTATTATTGTTAGTAGACCCCTCAGGAGGTGGTTGTTGACGTGGTTGTCTTCTTCTAGGAGGCATCTTCTGTTAAAATATACGCTTATTAGTTCATTACTCCACTTCTTGAGTATTTGAAGTTTAACTTAAACATGCTAAGATTAAAGCTATAACACATAACATTCTAAATAAACTTTGATGTTTTATTAATCTATAACGTTTTAAAACATAATAAGAATTACATAACTACTATTTACATCCCCTTTCCTGAACTAGACAAGTTTCAGGATTACATATTCATACTACCCCTTTATTTATCTACTAATAAGGGATTTACAACTTTGTCATTCACATACTTAACCACATATCATTATTATTCTTATTCTTTCTATTTGGAGATATTTAGACGTCGAGAGGCTTCTCTACGTTCTTCCTCCATAATACGATACGCCGTCTTACGATCCATCACGAACCACGGTAAGTCTTCAAACTGATGTAGGTAATAAAAGACTCGATTTTGGGCCCTATCAATCGCAGAATGAAAGGCATAATCCATTCCATTCATCTTGGCCTTCTTCATTCGGACCTTGGCTTCAGCACAGTCTGCACGCTGAGTCGCCTTCATCCAAGCGTCCTCTGCCCTTGCACGCTTAGCTAACTCCACTTTCAAGTCATCTTTTAACTTCTCCACATCAGTTTTCATCTTTTCGTTCTCCGCCAACAAATCTTCATGTTGACCCTTTGTATGAACTAGGTCCCACTCCGTGTTTCCAAGTCGTGAGTCTAGTTCTTGAATCTCTGCATCCTTTTGTTCTATAGTAGTTTGACACATCTAAGCTAACTCCTTCAGCTCCTCAACCTTATCCTATAATTCTATGTTTCTATCATACAGTGCATCATACATCTCAGCTGATATAGAGTTTGGTGGAAACTCCATAGGATCCTCCTCCTCTATTTCCTCAGAGCTCTCCTCCTCAGGATCAGACACAGGATCGTCCTCCTGTTCTTCCTCAGCAATTAACTGAGAAGACTCCCTCTAAATCAACTGTTCCCGCACAACATGGACATCACGGGGTTCCTCATCTCTAGGTATATGAGGTATCACTTCCCTAGCTAGACTTGATCCTCCAACGTTTGACATCCTGACAATAAAATACTTTTAAATTTTATTTATTAAGTGACATTCTTCGATACTCGCAAGCACATAAGTTATTAACATATAACACATAATATCTTTTATTGTTTAGCTTCAATGGATGCCTTAATCCATTCCTTAAAACTCGATAAGAGTTTGACACCACTATTTTTCCCGTCTCCTTAAAGGTTACTTCCTAAGGTTTTCCCACCTAAGGTTCATAACCTAAAGCTGTGATACCAACCTGTGACACCCCTAAATCTGGGTACTCCATTCCCACAAAATTTGGTGTTCACTATCCAAAACTATTACATCTAACTACCCATGATAAAGGATAAAGACATAATTTAAATAACATAAACAATAATATTTCCCATTAAAGGGTTACATCAATTTTAAAACAATCCCAGTTAATCTAACTTTAACTTATTACATAAGTCTGCGAAATACATCATAAAATAAATTAAGTCTTCTAACATATTTCATCCAAATAAATTCACATAAATCTTCAACATTTGGACATCTTTCCCTTTCCTTTGCTGGAAGATGGCTCATTAACCTTTTCGACTTTAGCTGCAGTCTAAATTGCAAGAGTGAGCAAACAATTGCTCACTGATATAGAGAGTAATAATAATAACAACATGAGAATGAACAAAGAATGCTGAATAATGGTGAACTTGTTCTACGAATCAAAAATAGAAATCAAGTTCGAATTTAATATCTGAGGGTCTTAAGACCACGAACTATGTCCCCGGTATTAAGTATTATTACCCCAACCTTAATAGTCATTTAGACTATACAGACCCTTCTTTACGTACTTAGGGGGATCAGCCCTTTGTATCATGTATTGTGCACAAACATCTAAACGTTACACGTACATAATCTCATATGTTAGGGTTGTTCATCTCAGTTTGAATTTAGAATTTCTGCACTAAAGAAAGTTTAGTTTGGAACTAGCTTATAAGTGGTTCTAGAATTTTAGAATGCTATTCAATTATAGACCAATTCAATCAATAAGAGTTTGCTTGCTACTTGAAGGTTCAATACAATAATATAGAATTGAACAGGGTTATTTAAGTCAAAGATCGAATAACAACAATATACAATTGAGTAGACATGCTATACATGAAAAGTACTACATTCAAAAGAGTTAGAACAATCTCATTTGCATCAATGTATTAAAACAATATATGCATTGAATAACAATAACAAGAAATAGGAAAGTGAAACTCGCTCGATGTAACAAATTAGGTTACAAGAGCTTATACAACCATACACAAGATAGAATCAATAGGCTTGCTCAAATGTAATATAGGATTTGCATAATGATAATTTAGGACTAGAAAGCTTTCTTGACAATAACAAAATAATAGAATTATGGAACTTGCATTCATTATAAAGAGAATGAAGTTAGGGAACTTGCCTCGTGTGTAAGCTACATAAGTATAATAATGTTTGCCAATTACCCTACATATACCATTGAAATTGCAATACCAATTAGTTGTATTAATATTAGCTTTATAGGTTTAACCCACCATTTAAGTCATAACAGTTAACTTAATGTCTAATCATGTTGGTCAACCTCTCTAACGAATCTGAAATCTCACTATTGCCTAATATAAGCTTTATCATTCACTTCTAGCTGTTATAAACGTCAACTTTTGTTCATTACATAACTTGTTCAAATAACCATTTAAAATCTTCACATTTAGTATTACATTACATTACAATCTGTTATTGTTTGCCATGTTATAATTTAACATCTTTATCATACATGCCAATCTAGATTAAGTTCACATATTATGGTCTGCAAATAATCGAATTCATCGCCTCGAATAGGGTACTGCAAGGTAATTGCTACTTAACCAAGCTCTATAATCAAGTAGCTTGGTTGGGTGCAGAACTCTAAGGCCTTACTTAGCACTCTGTAGATTTACGCTTGTAATGCTAGGTAATGCAGGCATTGACCGCATACGATGTAAACTGCGGTTCTTGACTTACATACAACAGATCTCCAAATTTATCCCAATTCCACAGAAACTTGCAAAACCTAACAACTAAAATCTTGTAATAACACCAATAAACATGAAATTCGTCATTCTAACAACATAAACACTATATATACTTAACTTCTAAAGATCAAAACCACACTTTTTCCCAATTTCTTCACTTTTAACACTTTTAGCGAATTTAATTACCAAAACTTCGTTTCTTAACCAATTGACATGATTCAAATTATGTTGTTTTCGTTTCTTAATCTACTAACACAATCTAATATCAATTTGCAGATTATACCAAATATTGAACATCAAATTTTGTACTTAAACAAGCCATATTACATAAACATAACACTGATATTTCAATTTTCTTCTTCAAACTCAATTTCACGTATTTGATCACCAAATAACACTCATAAATGATGATTTAAGAGATTATAACACCATATATATATATATATCCAACGTGACTTAGAAATTTATAGAAAATATTCACTGAGAACTTAAAACATGAAAATTAGGAGTACAGTATACCTTTACTCATTGATTACTGAAGAAAATGATATAGAAGGGCTTCAATTCTTTCCCATTCCACAGCAAAAACCCTCAATTTCTTCAAAAATTTTCTCCGTGTTCTCCCTTTCTCACCAACTCTCTGTGTTTTTTTCTCTCCTTTTTCTAACCTTAGGGATAACATACGCATAATATAACTGGCCTCCCTCTCGCACGTTTGTCAGGTAAGAACCAAAAAGTTTACGTCAGTTAAATTAAGCCAAAGGCCACAAGGCCTTGTTTGGGTAAACACAACTCCCCCCTTCTAGATTATTTTTATAATATTTGTATTATATAGTTTTTACTTGTCACACTTAACTAATTCACATAACATACAATTATAATTATAATAATTATAATTTCCAGTATAATTATACCTTATATTTGATAAATCGTTATATATCTAATTTAATTATTAAATTAGACTAGAACATCATTTTATTTAATTTAATTATTTCCTTAAATATTAAACAATTCATTTAATTTAATTATTGCATTAAATTAAATCTTTAAATAATAAAATTACCATTAATCAATTTAATTAACATTACTCAATTTAGTTACTAAATTCTTGAACCACAATTTCCTCAATTATTTATTTTTGTCAATAAATAAATTATTTAAAATATTTATTTAATTCAATAAATATTTAAATTACAAAAATTCTCGATTGTTACACCCCTTACAAGAATTTTGTCCTCACAATTGGTACATGTTTACACAAATAAATGTTGATAATCCCTTCGCATCTTATCTTCTAATTCCCACGTGGCCTCGGTGTCGTGGTTTCGCCAAACTACTTTTACAGAAGATATAACTTTATTTCTTAACGTTTTCTCTTTTCTATCTAGTATTTGAATAGGAATTTCCTCATACATTAGATTTTTCTCTACTTGAATTGGCTCGTAGGAGATCACGTGTCTATAGTCGGGCTTGTATGGATGTAACACCGAAATGTGAAACATGTTGTGGATGTGTTCCAATTCAGGCGGTAAAGCTACCTTGTACGCCACTTCACCTATTCTCTTCAATACTTCAAATGGTTCAATGAACCTCGGACTAAATTTTTCTTTCTTTCTAAATCTGATCTTTCCCTTCCAAAGAGACACCTTCAAAAACACAAAACTATCGACTTCAAAGTCTTGGTTCTGATGATGCAAATCTGCGTACTTCTTCTGGCGATCTTGTGCTGCTACCAATCTGGCTCTTATCGTTGTTACCACGTCAGCCGTTTGTTAAACTAATTCCAATCTCAAAAGTCGTCGTTCTCCGACTTCATCCCAACACAACGGTGTTCTACACATTCTCCCGTAAAGAGCTTCATATGGCGGCATACCGATACTCACGAGATAGCTATTATTGTAAGCAAATTCTTCCAATGGTAAGTGGTCATCCCAATTCCCTTTGAAGTCCATCAAGCAAGTTCTAAACATGTCCTCCAACGTTTGTATGGTTCGTTCACTCAGCTTGTCTGTTTGAGGGTGATAAGTAGTACTTAATCTCAACTGAGTTCCCATTCGTTCTTGCAAGATTTTCCAAAATTTTGACGTGAAATGCGGATCTCGATCGAAGACAATCGACACTGACACTCCATGTCACGATACGATTTCCTTTACATATAAATTTGCTAATTGACTAAGATTGAATCAGATCTTGATGGGTAGAAAATGAACTATCTTTGTTAGTCGGTCCACGATAACCGAAATGGCATGATAACCCTTTTGTGTATTCAAAAGTTCAACCACGAAGTCCATCTTAATGTGCTCCCATTTCCATTCTAGTTTTTTCCAATGGTTGAAGTAGTCCACTTGGCCTATGGTGTTCCGCTTTGACAAGTAAGACATCTAATGACGCACCCTGCACCCTCTCGTTTCATATTAGGCCACCAAAAGTGTTGTCGAAGATCCTGGTACATCTTCTTGCCTCCCGATTGAATAGAATACGTCGTATTATATGCTTTGTACAAGATTTCTTCTCGTAGTTCAGTTACAGCTGTTGCCTCTTTTTCAGTTCTGATAAAAGAGCTCTAACTCATGCAAGCATACATATGTCAACATGTAATACAGAGTAAGTAAAGTATCGATCCCACAGAGAAAGTTGTCAAATTTAAACTACTATGCATCATTTAAATCGCTATACTTATATGCTTAAACTAATGACTATAATTGGTGAATTAATCTAATTGCAGATAACAACTAAAACAAGAATAACAACAGAATAAACCAAGTCTGGAAATAATGGGATCCTAACTTCATTTAATACTTCATCTAATTACCACAATCATGCAAGAATTGTTCACATATCACAGGAAAGTAGCCAAGAGCACTAATAGAGTCATAGCTATTTTTCAATGCACCACGACCTACTTACACAACATCAACTAATGATAGACTCCATGTAATCATCAATATAACCAAAATTATTATATGTATATGTGAAATTGCAATCATACTGAATTTAAGCACAAGCCCTTATTTTAACTCATACGGTGAATAAGTATATGTCTATCTCATTCACGAAATACGTATGCTATCATAATTACAATCCATACTCGCATGTTCATTGTCAATTCCATGCAGGTACTGAAATGAATGGTGATCAAGCATTCATACATGCCAAATAATCATGAAAGAAATCCCATATGATATGTAAAATAACCCAAGCAATCAAGCATGCAACTAAACAACATATTAAAATCCGTTAGAATCCCATAATGGAGTCTAGTTCATGACTGAACCAAAAACCATTATGGGATCAAAGCTAAACATGATAAACAAGCAAACAATTGAAAGATGAAGGATAGTAACGATCAAACCCAATTGCAGATTGTAAACCAATACCAACGTTTAACTCTTTATAAAAATCCAGCAAAACAATAATAATAATCCACAATGACAGAAAATCCCAAGAAGAATTAGAAAAGATGGAGTTTTGGCTTCGTTCTTCGTTGGAATCTCTCCCAATGTGTAAACCCTAGTTGCTACTGTGGAAAATACGTCAACAGTTATCCAAGATACGTCTGACAGCAGTAAGATATCATTTTAATCAAATACAACCCTTTAAAATAGGAAATTAAAATAAACACCTCAACATCAACAACCATCGCACGCGGCCGCGCGCTCCCCCAGTATATTCCTCACACGGGCGCGAGACTTGTAGTATGTAGAGTTGTCTGGCCGGGTGCTCATGCGGGCGCGTTTCTCAAGCATGTTCTGCCGCGCGGCTTCTGCAGTCTGTACTCTAGTTCTAGTTCTATCATGCTGCTGCTACTGCTACTTGTTCATTCTTTTCCTTCCTTCCTTTATTATCAGTCCCTTTGCTTCACTACATTCTCATGTCGTGCATCCGTAAGCCTCTAGCCATGCAACCAATAGCCTCTTGCCATCCAACACCACCAAAGTACGCCATTTCCTGCACTTTTATGCCAAAAGGAGTTCTCAGTACATGCAATGCAAAATAACATGAAATGCAACTAAAACAGAATAAAATGTACTTGAGATGGGCATAATTCGCTAAATTGATATCTAATAAGTAGGTATAAAATCTACTTATCAAATACCTCCAAACTTTAACTATTGCTTGCCCTCAAGCAATGCTAAATAACAATGAAAATGTAAAAGCACTACTATGCAGCTAAATTACTATGCAGACTAGTCTCACATCATTCCAACTTAAATAGAATTTCAGCCCAAAATGCCTCAGCGAATTATCCAGATTCAAGAATACAAGTTCAAACTAAACTATGGTCATAGCATCATACACTCAGATAATTCATACATGCTATAAAGATGTTGTTTGTGTGTTTATAGTGTTCACCAAAACTTGATTCAAGCAAAGAATACACATGCTAAACTGCTCAAAACAGAAAATTATAGTCTAAATTAAGAATCATGTATACTTATGCAACGAAGACTGTTCCAACATATTCAAACAAACTAAAGTTCAACAATGGGCTTACCTGCTTTATTGCTACTCACGAGGGCAATTTTTGCTCTTTCCCGCGGTGTTTATTGCTATTTTCTTTTTTTCTTTTTTTTCACATTACTGTGCAATGCCTTATTCCATTAGGCAACACTGTTACCCCTTAGCGAGCTTTTAACCAACGACTCACAGACTATGAAAGACCTTAGAATGCTAGGTGTAGAGACAATCCCCATGGGCGTACTTACTCAAGTAGCCAGGGCCCCAAAATAAGACTAGCCACGTTAATGCTATTCATTATATATATATATATATATATATATATATGTATTATATACATAGCATACCCATGTTTCCCTAAAGTTTAAATGTCAATGTTTGTCAAGTCAACATGCATGTTCTACGTATTTCTCTTTTTAAAACTACATTTTCTAACAAGCAATGCAACACATAATTCTTATACCTACAAGTGATTGTGAACACATCCGTGCAAACCGAAAGCATTTAAATAGCAACATGAATTTCATCGTGTAAAACATTATAACTACGTTCATGTTATTCCATATACTCAAAAATTCTTCACAATTCACTAACATCATTGGCTAGGCAAGAAATTCCAAAAAGTAAGAATTTTGTGAGACATGAAAACTAACTAAAACGAAAATTTTCTATCACATAAAACAATAACACACAAACAACTAAACTAGTAAATTAATTATGCAAAATTTTAAGATTTTAAACTAATCATGCAAAAACTAAATTACATGCTACTATACTACTACCCCAATACCCCCAAACTTAAAGTATTCAATGCCCCATTGAATGAAGGTAAAGGGTGCAAGAGAACTCCCCTAATGATCGGCTGCACCACCCTCCTCGGGTGGTGAATCTGGTGGTGGATATGGCACTGCTGTCCCAAACTGAGGCCATTCTAGCATTGTTCCTTGCTGCGCAAAAGCCTCGGCCTAGGCCCTCGTGAGACCCATAGCAAACGCTCCAAAATTGTCATATATGGCATCAACTCGTCGCTCCAACCTTTAGAGCTGGCGATCACCATGAGGAGCTTGTGGTCGTGTCGAGGGGCCTGCCTCATCGGTCTAAGAGGGCTGCTGGGATGGCTCTGGGAATGTGGGCCTGAGAATAAATCCTCTACCATGTCGGATGCAGTTCACCTCCTGCCCAATCCTCAAATTTCGCAATGGTGGCATGAGTGATGTCTTGGCTTGGATATTGCATTTGTTCATTGCCCCAGTTGCATCCCGGATAAGCACATAGCATGGCAACCACTGATGCGTGTGAAATGCTCCCAGTGGTACTTCCCCTCAGATACTTCAAAATGTTTTGATAAATCAAATGACCCACGTTAATATACTTGCCCGTAATTATACCCCACAAAATTATGGCCCTTTCCGTCGTGATCTCAAGCTGATAAGACGAAGGCAATAACTTGGCACAAATGAACAGATTCCATGCCTTGGCATATCAATTCAGTGCAGCTGCTGGGAATATGTGAGGCTGGGTTGTGCCGACTTTGTAAGTCCACTTCATGCCTGGCACGCACAATTCAACAATAACAAGCTCCAAGTCTATTTCCATATGTGCCCCTATGATCCAATTGGCAGTCCTTGTTGGTGGTGTCTCGGTGAGTCTGAAAATGGTTCTGATTGCTGTGGGTCTGTAGTCTATCTCGACACCTCGAACCATAGCGATATCGTTCATGGTGACTTTGGCATTGGCGTAAAACTCTCGGACTATGCTCTTCAGAATGGGCGTGGGAGTGGTAGTGAATCCAAGCCATCCTCGTTCTCGAATCATGGCACATAACTGACCATCTTGCCCCTCCGGTTTGAAACCGCGCTCCTTGACAAACGTCTTCGTCACTGATTACGTAATATTATTCTTCATTGCCGCCAAATTCAAAAATTTGGTATGATCGACGATATCCTCCCCTTGACTGCCATAGGAAGATTATGATGAAGAAGAAGCGGAGTGAGCTCTTTTTAGAACCATCGGAGTTTGAGAGAGATAATTTAGATGAATTTGACTGAAAATGAATGAAAGCTTATGAAATGATAACCCCCAATCTCATTTCTGCCAACCCAAACTACTAACCCTAGCTTTATACTGCAGTGATGAGACGTGGGTAGATATAGACGTGGGTAGATGTATTACGTGATGGAGAGATTTATGGCATGAATTTGTAACTGATATGGTGGAAGAGACGTGTGTTATGGAGAGATCCTCTAATTTCGCGTCTGTTATGTTTTCAAATAAGAGCCCAAATAACCTCAGACACATTTTTAAAACTTTTAAAACTGTCTAAGTCGAATTGTCCAGCAGTGCGGCCCTATGGATGTTCGGGATTTATTGCGTCATGGGCACGGAGAACATTCAAAGACACGAAACTTTGAGCGTCTTGGTAGCCATGAGTTGTTTAGTATATTCATGCACGGCCGCACGGATTTTAGACTGTACTACTAGTTTTCATGCTGTCAAGCAGTGTTATATTTTGATCATTCACCTACAAACACCAATAGACACTAATAAGGTGTGATTTACTAAATAAACATGAGTGTTTATTGTTTCACCCTCATTTTAATGCAATGCACAAGCACGCTCCTATTCAATCTCAGCTATTATGCTAATTATGCAGAGATAATCACATGGTCCTAACTAAGATTGAAAATGAGCTAACAAAATAACTTGAACTACCTAAGTAAGGAATAAGGGAAAAATTATGATATAGAAAATAATGGGTTGCCTCCTATCAAGCGCTAAGTTATAGTCAATTAGCTTGACTGTCTCTGAATCTCATGGCGAAGATAGAGTTGAAGCGCCTTTCTGTCTGTCTATCGCACCCCAAAATTTAATGACTTCAGCTTTCGTCAATGGCTTTACCTCCAAATCTGAGTTTTCACCCGTTACACACCTCAACGATCCATAATTCCCCAGTTTTTGTACCTCATCATTTAGGCTCCGATCCACTAAGTCAACCAGGAAGCATTCTTCTTCATCCGTTGGGAACTTTATTTCTTTAAAGACATTGAATGTGACCTCCTGATCATGAACACGCATAGTGAGTTCCCCTTTCTGCACATCTATCAAAGTCTTGCTTGTGGCTAAGAATGGTCTCCCCGGTATGATTGGTATGCTCTTGTCTTCCTCGTAGTCTAAGATGATTAAGTCAGCCGAAAAGATAAACATGTCCACCTTTACCAATACATCTTCAACAATTCCCCGTGGATATGTGATGGATCTGTCAGCTAGATGTAATGATATGTTTGTCGGCCTTGGAGCCGGTAGTCCCAACTGATTGAACACTGACAACGACATTAAATTTATACTTGCCCCCAGATCATATAAACACTTACTAAAGTTCATCTTCCCAATTGTGCACGGAATTGTGAAGCTGCCCGGATCCTTTAGCTTTGGAGGTAATTTCTGTTGAAGCACTGCACTGCATTCCTCTGTCAAGGCTACTGTCTCAAACTCATCTAGTCTTCTCTTCCTTGACAATATACCCTTCATAAACTTTGTATAGCTTGGCATTTGTTCCAATGCCTCGACGAATGGTATGTTGATCTGCAGCTTTTTGAATACCTCCAAGAACTTATTGAATTGTTTATCTTCCCTCTTCTTCTTTAATATTTGCGGATACAGTACTTGAGGTTGAATTGGTGGTACTGAACTCTTAATCTTTTCCTCTGAACCTGCTTTATCTTTCTCTTCATGCTACGACTCCGATTTTTCCAGATTTTCTTTCTCGTTAATGACCGCTTCACTCTCGCATGGTCGCATACGACATCCCCTTGTAAATCGGTAGCGCATTGCATGACTTGCGATAAAGACTCGAGATTCTTCCCAGATCTCAATGTGATCGCTTGACATTGTTCCTTTCTGTCTCTTCTAAGATTTGTCTCTGTATTACTTGGCAATGAACCTTGGGGCCTGTTGTTAAGCATGCTCGCCATCTGCCCCATCTGAGTCTCCAAATTCTTAATAGCCACTGCTTGGCTTTTGATCATAACTTCAATGTTTGCCATGTATTTCAACATCATCTCCTCCATTTCTGATTTCTTTTCTGGCTGTGGTGCAGCTGGAGTGTGATGTTGTTGTTGTTGTTGTTGAGAAAATCCCAGTGGAAACGGTGGTTTTGATGAAAACTTGTATTTGAGATGACCGCGTATAAAAATGCTGGTTTTAATTTGAAACCGGATTCTGCTTATGTCCTTGGTTATTTGACCAACTAAAGTTTGGATTATTTCGATTTTTGGGGTGGTATGTGTTCTGAAATTGACCTTGGTCTTTCCTGTAGTTGCTCACATACAATACCGACTTTGTGTTGATAGCACATTGATCTGTGGAGTGTAATCCCGCACAAATCTCACATACGAAGGCAACTATTTTTACTTTGCTTTCTGCCAGTGTATCTATTTTCTTTGCCATCGCTGCCATCTGTGCCGACAACTGGGTAATAACATCAACCTCCAACACACCTGCAACCTTGGGCTATGGCATCCGAGCTGTAGGATTCTGGTAATCATATACAGCCATAGTCTCGATCAGTGTATAGGCCTCGTCATAGCTCTTTGCCCATAATGCCCCTCCTGCAGCTGCATATATAATAGGTCTTGACTGCCATCCCAATCCATTATAAAATGAGTTGATCACCATCCAATCTGGCATACCGTGATGCAGACACTTCCTCAGCATCACTTTATATCTCTCCCATGCTTCATATAAGGACTCGCCCTGTTGTTGCTCAAACTGAGAGATAGCCGTCCTCATCTTCGCAGTCTTAGCCATTGGGAAGAAATTGGCTAAGAATTTCTGTGCTAAGTCCTCCCATGTAGTGATTGACCCTGACGACAAAGAATGTATCCAACTTTTAGCCTTATCCCTCAATGAGAATGGGAATAGCCTAAGTCTGATAGCATCCTCCGTCACACCGTTGTATCTGAATGTATCACAAATCTCGATGAAACTCAACAAGTGTTCATTCGAATCATCCGTAGTAGTACCCCCAAACTGTACTAAATTCTGCACCATCTGAATAGTGCCTGGTTTAATCTCAAAAGTATCGGCTGCTATCACCGGTCCGTTTATATTTGGCATGGAATAATCCCTTAGAGCCCGATGCTCTTCTCTTTGCTCAATTCTTTGTTCTTCTGCCATATTAACTGTAGTACTCTCTAACTGAGCTTGCAAATTTCTCCGCACACTTACTTTCCAACCTCTTCCGTTAATGTTATCTTGTGATAGTGTTAATTCGGAATTAGAAGAGCTTGAGTGCATAAAAATCTACAAGTACCTGAAATCACAAACAACACAAAAAATAGAAATGAGATAAGAATAGATATGTTTAAGTCATACAATATAGCTTGAAATTGATGATAATTATTTAAATTAAAACGCCTTTCCTCAGCAACGGCGCCAAAAAATTGTTGCCTCTTTTTTAGTTCTGATAAAAGAGCTCTAACTCATGCAAGCATACATGTGTCAACATGTAATACAGAGTAAGTAAAGTATCGATCCCACAGAGAAAGTTGTCAAATTTAAACTACTATGCATCAATTAAATTACTATACTTATATGCTTAAACTAATGACTATAATTGGTGAATTAATCTAATTGTAGATAACAACTAAAACAAGAATAACAACAGAATAAACCAAGTCTGGAAATAATGGGATCCTAACTTCATTTAATACTTCATCTAATTACCACTATCATGCAAGAATTGTTCACATATCACAGGAAAGTAGCCAAGAGCACTAATAGAGTCTTAGCCATTTTTCAATGCACCATGACTTACTTACACAGCATCCACAAATGATAGACTCCATGTAATCATCAATATAACCAAAATTACTATATGTATATGTGAAATTGCAATCATACTGAATTTAAGCACAAGCCCTTATTTTAACTCATTCGGTGAATAAGTATATGTCTATCTCATTCACGAAATACGTATGCTATCATAATTACAATCCATACTCGCATGTTCATTGTCAATTCCATGCAAGTAATGAAATGAATGGTGATCAAGCATTCATACATGCAAAATAATCATGAAAGAAATCCCATGTGATATGTAAAATAGCCCAAGCAATCAAGCATGCAACTAAACAACATATTAAAATCCGTTAGAATCCCATAATGGAGTTTAGTTCATGACTGAACCAAAAACCATTATGAGATCAAAGCTAAACATGATTAACAAGTAAACAATTGAAAGATGAAGGATAGAAACGAACAAACTCAATTGCAGATTATAAACCAATTTCAATGTTTAACTCCTCATAAAAATCCAGCTAAACAATAATAATAATCCACAATGACAGAAAATCCCAAGAAGAATTAGAAAAGATGAAGTTTTGGCTTCGTTCTTCGTTGAAATCTCTCCCAATATGTAAACCCTAGTTACTACTGTGAAAAATACGTCAAAAGTTATCCAAGATACGTCTGACACCAGTCAGATATCGTTTTAATCAAATACAACCCTTTAAAATTAGAAATTAAAATAAACAGCTCAACCTCAGCAACCATCGCGTGCGGCCGCGTGCTCCCCCAGTATATTCCTCGTGCGAGTGCAAGACTTGAAGTATGTAGAGTTATCTCGGCGGTAAAAGCTGGCGGCCAAGGCGATCCTCAAGCTTGTTTCAGCCGCTGCGCATGCGGCTTCTGCAATCTGTACTTTAGTTACGGTTATGTCATGTCATTGCTTCATCGCTACTTGTTCATTCTTTTCCTTCCTTCTTTTATTATCAGTCCCTTTGCTTTACTACATTCTCATGTCGTTCATCCATAAGCCTAGAGTCATGCAACCAATAGCCTCTTGCCATCCAACACCACCAAAGTACGCCATTTCCTACACTTTTATGCCAAAAGGAGTTCTCAGTAAATGCAATGCAAAATAACATGAAATGCAACTAAAACAAACTAAAATGTACTTGAGATGGGTATAATTCGCGTAAATTGATATCCAATAAGTAGGTATAAATTCCACTTATCAACAGTTGGTACCCATACTCGACCTTTAAATCCCAGTATACCGTCCTTATCCATTTTAAACTTTTCTTCCTCATTTTCTACTATTCTCTTCCTTATCTTCTCGCATTCTTCATCTTTTTCTTGGGTTTTCTTTATTCTATCCAATAACGTCGGGTGAGCTTTCATTATGAATAATTTTCTTTCCGCTTCTTTCGGTTCCTCAACTTTTATTTCCAACCTTTCCATTTCTCTTATTAACTCCTCATGAGTTGTCAATTTGAATAATTTCTCCCTTCCTTTTCTACTCAAAGCGTCAGCTACTAGTTTGTTTTTCCCGGGTGATAAAGAATTTCTCAGTCGTAATCCTTGATTAATTCTAACCACTTTCTTTGTGGCATGTTTAACTCTTTATGTGTGAAGATATATTTCAGACTCTTTTGGTCCGTGTATATCTCACATTTTTCTCCATACAAATAATGCCTCCAAATCTTCAACGCAAAAACTACCACCGCTAACTCCAAGTCATGGGTAGGGTATCATTTTTCAAAATCTTTCAACTGTCAAGATGCATATGCAATGACCTTGCCATGTTGCATTAGCACACAGCCAAGTCATCTATGCGACACATCACTATACACCATAAATCCTCCCGTATCATCTGGTAATGATAATATAGGCGCCTCGCTCAACCTCCTCTTCAACTCTTGGAAATTCTCTTCACATTTATTCGTCCACACGAAGTTCACTGTCTTCCTTGTTAGATTAGTCAGCGGGGTTGCTATCTTAGAAAAATCTTGAATAAATCTCTGATATTACCCGGCTAATCCTAAGAAACTTCTTACTTCTTTTGGCGTCTTTGGTTGTTCCCAGTTACTTATCGCCCACTTTTGCAGGATCCACTGAAATTCCATTTTGATCTATCATGTGTCCTAAAAATTAAACCTTCTCCATCCAAAATTCACATTTCAAAAATTTTGCGTACATCTTTTCTCTTCTCAACGCTTCCAATACCATCTTCAGATGTTCGGTGTGCTTTTCCTTGGTCTTCAAATAAATCAAAATGTCATCGATAAACATTACTACGAACTTATCTAAGTATGGCTTGAAAACTTGGTTCATTAAGTCCATGAATGCTGCCGGAGCATTAGTCAGTATGAATGACATCACTAGAAATTCGTAATGTCTGTAGTGAGTTTGGAATGCCGTCTTTGGTATGTTCTCATTTTGCACTTTCAACTGATGATAACCCGTTCACACATCTATTTTGGAAAAACGCTTCGCTCCCTTTAGTTGATCGAAAAGGTCATCTATTCTCGGCAACAGATATCTATTCTTAATCCTCACTTTGTTCAACTCTCGATAGTCGATACAGAGCCCATCATTCCATCCTTCTTCTTAACAAATAACACCGGTGCCCCCCATGGAGACACACTTGGTCGAATATATCCTTTATCTAGTAGTTCTTGCAATTGTATTATCAATTCCTTCATTTCTACTGGCGCCATACGATATGGTGCTTTCAAAATTGGTGCAGTTCCTGGTGCTAAGTCTATCACAAATTTGATCTCTCTATTTGGCGGAAGGCCAGGAGGATCGTTTGGAAACATGTCTTGAAAATCTCTCACTACTAATAAATTTTTCATTTCTAATCCCTTTTTCTGAGTGTCCACGATATAGGCTAAATAACCTACACATCCTTTCTTTAACAATTTCTTGGCATGCATCATCGTAAGGTAACACGATTGTTTAAGCGATGAGCTACCATAAAACACTACCTTAGACCGATTTGAAGTATGAAGGATCACACTCTTCGTTTGACAATCAATTATCGTAGCGTAGCTAGATAACCAATCCATTCCTAATATCACATCAAACTCTCCCAGTCTTATAGGAATCAAATTTATGCTTAGTTTGTGACCTCTAATGTTTGTACAATAGTTTCGGTAAACGAACTCTACGGGAATTACTTCCTTATTCGCAATCTTTATGTTCAACGAATTTTCTAAACGTTCTTTGGGTATGTTTAGTCGTCTAGCAAATTCTTCAGACACAAATGAACATATGGCACCCGAATCAAATAATATATAAGCATTTATATTATTAATTGGGATAATACCTGACACCATGTCCTTCGCAGCTACCGCGTTTTGGACAATTATGTTAAAGTTTCGGGCAGTCGGTCGGTTGGATTACGTGGGTCAGTCAACCATCAGCTTGTTGCCCCCTCCTTGTTGGTTGTTTCCTCCGCTGCTCCCTTTCTTTGGACAGTTTTTGATTTGATGCTCAGTTGAGCCACAAGCGAAACATCCCTTAATCTTTTTCAGCTTTGGGCAATTGGGTGAAATGTGCCCTTTTTGACCGCAGTTGTAGCAGAAACTACGCCATTTCCAGCACTCCCCTTGATGGTTCTTCCTACATTTCGAGCAAGCTTCACTTCTTTTCTTAAACCCTACTTGGTAACTTCATGACTGGTTGATTTTTTGATTATTATTATTGTTAAGTTTGTTGTTGTTTTCCCATTTCCTCTTTCTCAGATTGCTTCCACCACTTCTACTTCCTCCATGAGTTTCTCCCTTAGTATTCTTATTCTTCTTTTCCTTGTTGTATTGGGTCAACGCCTCGCTACCTCCCTCTACAATGATCGCCTTCTCCAACAACGTGGCAAATGAGTCAATTTGAAGGACCGGCACCTTGTTGAACAACCAAGATTTCAATCTAAGTTCGAAGCGCTGAGGTTTCCTCTCTTCGTTGTCTACTTGAGGCGTTACAAAATGTGCGAGTTCATTGAACTTGTCCACGTAATGCGTCATCGTCATCTCCCCTTGTTTCAGCTCTAGAAACTTTACCTCCATCCTATTCTTAATGCTCTTCGGGAAGTAATTCTCAAAGAACAAGGCCATAAGCCTTCCCCAAGTTATAGTCCCTTCTCCCGCTCTTTGTTGATTGGCTTCGCACCAGTAGTTTGCTTCAACCCTCATCATGTACGTAGCAAACAAGGTTTTTTGATCTTTACCCACACAAGCAATGGCGAAGGCTTTCTCCATCTCTTTAATCCACGTCTGTGCTACGATAGGATCGGTAGTACCCATAAATTCTGGAAGTCCCACACTCCTAAAGTCTTTAAATTTTGTAACTGGAACTTCTTGGGGATTGGCTTGTACTGGTTCATTATTTCTTCCTCACAAGGCTTCTCCTAGAAAGTCTACTAGCCATTGGCTAGGTTCTACATGTTCCCTCCCGCTATTATTCGATCCATCTGGTGCTACTAGTATACGTCTGGGCGGCATTTTTTGCATCACAAAATTTCATTCTCATTATCTAATTAAGTATTTCTTTAATGTAAAAAAAAACAAATAAACTTTTATGACACAATTTTTGGAATAAGAACATTTATACTCATATGCTAAATCATTACATCAAGTGTGGTTGACCTATAACATACTGCTATAAATGGTAACATTTATCCCCTAGTATTATAAAAATTGGGGAAAACACTAAGATACTACCCCTCTAACATTTTAAAAAAGTTTGGGGTTTACATAACTATCCCATATCTCACACAAAAGATTGGGATTACAACAATAGATCATAGATAAACACCAACTACTACTACTAGACTGCTAACATCTAAACCTTAATCTAACATTCTGCGCTCCACAACGCTCTTGTATTCCACTTGAGTTATGTGCGTCACTAAGTCCCTGCTTTTGGTATGTTGGGTATGTCCCTGTTCCACTGGGTAATGGTATACACCATCAACTAATCTCTCTATAGTCATTCGAAAAGCATAGCCCATCTTGTTCATTTTCCTCCTCTTACACCTCACTTCATCTTCCAGGTCTCCTGTCCTATCATTAGTGTCTTCCCATTTCTCCGTGAAGTGGATCCTCTCCATAACTTCTAGCTCAAGCTAAGTGCGAAGAGCCTCTTTCTCGGCTTTCTCACTCAACTCCTTCTACTCGGACTCCTCTAGCTTACACACCAATTCCACATTCCTGGATACCGAACGGTGGAAAAGGGTTCCCATCTGAATAACTACTTCTTTGCGACATGAAAGTTCTACCTCCATCTCCTGCATCTCCAGCTTCCTCTTATGGTCTTCATCCCTCAGCTTTTGCATCTTGATTTCTCTCTCTTGAGCTTGGGTCTCTAGTTCCTCAACTCGACATTTGAATTCCAAAATCCGCTCCTCATATTCCCCTAACATTCGATCTTCGAATGTAGTCTCATCAAAATATTCCACGGGCTCATCCTCCATGGGTTCTTCCTCAGGATCTGACTCTATGGGATCCGACTCCAAATCCTCCTCCTCATCCTCATCATCGATAGGAGCCACCGCCAAAATGGGCTCAACTATCATCGGTGCCTTATACACCACATGTATGTCACATGGCTCCTCCTCTACCACCCTACTGGGTCCTCCCAAGTCCGTCATCCTACAACCACAAACATAAGACAACAAACAACAATTTCTATTAGAACATAAATTCATTGCATGGAATGAAAATATATTTCTTAATGCCACTAAATCGCTAGGAAAAATCTATATGAGTTTTATCTTCTTCTATCCTCTAAGTTCTTCTAAGGTTATAGTCTAAGGATTCTTGCTCCTAAGGTTTATAACCTAATGCTTTGACACCAACCTGTGATGCCCCCAAATTCAGACAATCACATCTAAAATCTGGTGCATCACGTGCTAATTCTAACAATGTACTAAAATCATCAACAATGGAATAATAGAATAATTTACATTGATATAATATAAATATTCGCGTCCCAAGGTCTCGTGACCATTACTACAACATTCCAGTAATTAAACTTAAACATAAATTAATCATCCTTTAATACATTATTATAAACATAATAACAACAATAGTTTTCCTACGCATAAATGACTAAGCTAATATGTAGCCTTGCCCTTTCCTTTGTCTTTTCCTGAAGTACCGCCTTGCTCTACCTTAACTTTAATATTTTTAGGGAAGTAAGAATGAGTAACAAGTTTGCCTAACAACTAATATAGCAATAAGAATAAATAGTTATAATGTTTGAATCTCAAAGGTATAACAGTAAATGATAGCTCAAAAATAACAAGAAGTATCAACAGTTCTAAATAAGTATCGCTATAGACTAAAGGATATCGACAAGATTCAAAGGTTCAAGGTTCAATAAGAATGAACACTGAGCAGTCACTAGGGACTAAGAACTCTTGCTAGGATTAGCAGTATTATACTGAAAATCCAATATAAATGAGTACAACAGGTGATCAGCCTAAAGTACCCTACGTTATGCATACCATTTAAACATGCTAGTATATGCGCACGTTAGTTTCCCAACAGTTATATAATTTCCCCTTCGATGAGGGTTGTTCATCTCAGTAGATTTATAAGAGTCCGCACCAAGTCAATTGGTTTGGATAACTTTTTAATACACGATATTATTCTAGCTGAATCGAATAGCTTAGACAACCTTTAGGAATAATAAGTTTAATTCTCGTAATATGAGTCAAGATATAAAGATCAATTCTTGATTAAGAATAATAATCATACGAATGTAGATATTTGCTCAATATAAATATGTTTGATATAACAATAATTCAAAGTTTAACAGTAAGAAATAATGTCTAGATACTTGCATTCACTTCTAAGAATGATTGTTAGGGAGCTTGCAATAATGTAGGAATTGTTTAAGGTTAGAGACTTGCCTTTAGCGTTGATTAACACTTATAGCATAAAATCACCTCAATGAACTATATTATCCTATTTATGTAGGTATAGGTATTCATTAGTCACACACACTTTGACAAATATATCAACCTTCATTTATCACACATATTTCTATCCATGTATACTATACACATTAAAACTCATAGATGTATAATCCACATTGTTCTTACTTTTGAAAATCTTAGGAACATTTTAACAATTTTAGTTCCATATACTCATATTTTATTTGTATACGTGAAACATCACTTAAGTCACACATTCTAGTTTAATTTGTTTCACATATACATGTTAAGGAACTTTTAAGCTAGGTTTGGTCATTTTTATTTACTTTCGACAATTGTTAATTTTACTCATAAATTCCCATCTTACAAAGCTATGAGGGCTCATTATATCAACTACTAACCATAGCATTCATTAAACCACAGAACATTGCCAAACAACATTTTCTACGCATGCTTACATGTATTAGATTTATTTGAACGTAGCTAGTATAGCTTTCTACTTAGAAACTCTTTTTAGTTCTTGCTTGCGTAGTTTATAACGTGTCTTAGCTAGATGTACAAATATGTCGGTTATCTCTAGAGGCATAAGGTATCCTATTATAATCATTCAAAAGTTCACAATACAAGTCATACAGTTTTCAACTCGATTGGTTTTCAAATCTTTGAATTTTCTAAAAACCTCATGGCAAACAACTATGTATGCAAAGTACATTAAATTCACATTTCATACACATTTATAAAACTAACTAATTTGTGAACATATACTCAAAAGGTTAAATTTCAAAAAGGCGTAAGGATTGTTAAACATGGTTTTTAACTTTTACTTTTTCTTGAACAATGCTAGTAAATCACACTTTACACATACTCAAAACTATTGACACTTCT
Organism: Panax quinquefolius; assembly: GCA_020205615.1. NCBI lineage: Eukaryota > Viridiplantae > Streptophyta > Magnoliopsida > Apiales > Araliaceae > Panax > Panax quinquefolius. The sequence goes on from JAINUW010000300.1 coordinate 83,995, forward strand.
TTATACATATTTAAAGCTTATTTATCCTCCTTAGGTTAAGTTAGGTCAAATTGAGATTTCTTGTATTGAACAACAAAAACAAAATCTAACTATACTGCCTAACCCTTACCGGGGCGGGGTTTTAACACTGCAGGAAGCCCGCCAGGGTGGCAATAAAGCCCACCGGGGCAACACTACCTAGACTTGGCTACTGCAATTGAGCTCCAAACTCCCCTGCTGCGAACCAACAACCCAATTTCTCATACAAATAGCAATTTAAGGATACCCAATGGATATAAACTCCATAAACTTATTACCAAACACCCCTAGCATGATTCTAATAATTCAAATCACATAAACAACCAAATTCAAGAATCAAATTCAAAGTTTATGTCATTTTTCCAAAGTTTAACATATTTAACGATTCTCTTCATCAAAGATTCGTTTCATGAACAAATTAATTTTTTTAGCTTTCGTTTTTTTCATATTCAACCATATTAACAATGTCTAGCATCAATTTATAGATTACCTCAAGCTTCATGTTAGGATTGTAATATTCATGAACGCAATCAAATTGCACAAAGTAAGCGAAAGCATGGAAAATCAGAGTTTTAAAATTTTACAAATCATATACCCGGATCATCCTTTATGCACAATTATTAATTAAACAAAAAGATAAAGAACAAGAATCATACCCTTGAAGATTCGAGCTTCCTCAGGTACAAGTTCACCTCCAAATCCTTTCGCGTTTAACTTGAATCCACCGGGTTTGGTTCCTTCCTTTGATCAACGTTAGCCACCCAAATGTTTGGTCTCTAGAGGTGATCCACCAAGGAAGAAGAAATATTCAAGAAGAAAGGTGGTTGGCTAAACCCTAGTTTTCTTTCTCTATAGAAAAAGAACGTACTCTCCAACAATTGGAATCACGTCTGTTGTGAAAAAATCAACAACCACTCCACCCATAATAAGACTCCTCTTATTTATAGATGTGGGCAACCCTGCTTAACAATTAAGGAATTGAGTTTTATCTTAATTAATTATGCTCCCAATCTTATTAGGAATAATTAATTAAAATCTTTTAATTAATTAGCCTCCTAATCTTATTAGGAATAAATGAGATTACTAATATTAAATTAATTTCCAACTCTTTAGAAATTAAAATAATAGTAATTGTAATAATATTAATAAGACTCCTTTTATTAATTTATATATTTAATATTTCCAAAATATTAAATAATAAATATTAAGCTATTTAATTTATTTTATCATCATAGATTAAATTAAATACACTTAACATATTATTACGATTATGCTATTAACTTCTTAAATAATTATTCTTCTTTTTATGGTGTGACCCTTTAGGTTCTCCATATTAAACTAGTTGTGAATAAATCAATTAGAACAATTCTAATCTTATTTAAATAAATAAATTAAACTATTAATTTATTTAAATAAATAATATTTATTCTACAATAGGGATAAGCCTCCCTAGCGATCAACAACTTTCCAGATAATATAGATTTCAACATTAATTATGAAAGAACTTTTGAGTAAATAGTTACCGTACAATTCAATCCTTCCACCATACAATGTCCCAATCAAATATAAGACATAGAATTACTGTCAAGTCTTATTTTATTTAATTATATGTATTTCGACTCTAAAATGCACAACACCAAATAATGCAAATTAGAAACTCCTTTCTAATTTCATTATGCCTTGGCCAAGGGCTATTGGGTTATTATTTATCGAATCACATAGGACATTTCTATTCTTTTACTAGAAGTGGTAGATTCCTTATTGATCATACATTATCTCCATGTACAACTTCTTATATCCAAGCATACCCATTGATATACCCTAAGGGTCTTAAGGAATAAGTCAAAGTATAACTCATCATACACAAAATACTATGATGATCTCAAGTCCAAGGATCACTTGTACTACTATCACTACGGGAATTCCTATTGACAGGTAAGAGAAACTCCATTAGGTATTCCTTAGCGAGCCACGTTCAGTGAACTTTTTATCTAATAAGCACCTACATACTTGTTTTAGTGTCTACACACAAATGATCATGAGATCAATCATCCTCATCCAATGAGCAAGCAACGTATGTACCAATCGTACATTTCATTGCATACATGATAGTTACTCATGCGATCTCTCTTGTATGAGTCTATGGGGACTATTAAGAGAGATACACTCCATGGGTCATCAACATGAGACAACTCTTGGAGTTTGCCATGCTAAACGACTTTAGCATCAAATGAATATACGTTTCTTGGGTTAAGTCGAGCATCCTATTAAATCTATCTATATAGATTTATATCCCTAGTTAAGATACTTTCCCAAATCATTCACGTAGGAATGTTTAGACAACTTTATCTTTACTGATTGTAGCATTAGTATGTCATTCCTTATCCATAGTATATTAACATATAATATTAGGAATGTCACATTGCTCCCATTGACCCTTTCGTACACACTAAGTTCATTCTTATTTGTGATAAAATCAAACTCTTTTGATTTGTTTCATCAAAACGAATGTTCCATTTTTGAGAAGCTCGTTTTAATCCATTTCTCTGAGTGTCTACAACTCTTACCTCATTGTATGTAACTGGTTCATCATCTTTTATGATGTGTACCTCATCATCATCATCTATGATGAATCCATACCTCCTAGGTATCTTCGGTACTATTCTAGATTTACGATTCGGTTGTGGTATAATAGGTCTATTTACAAGTTCCTCTTATTTGACTTATAGTGTTTTGTGGTTCTTGAACTCTTCAAGATTCTATTATCCTCCCACTATCCCCTTCAATGATAAACATCTTTATCTTAGAAGGCAACATGTTTCGCAACAAACACCTTTTTCTAAGTAGGATCATAGAACATATACCCTAAACTTACTTTAAGATGTCCTACAAATTTGTACTTTCAAATCTTGTCCCAAGCTTATCCTTTGAAACCTTTTCATATAAGATGGACAACCCCTTATCTTAACTTACTTAAAATTAGGAATCCTTCTTGTCCATAACTTTTATGGAGTCTTGTGGCCGGATTATGAGATTACCTTTTTGTAGATATGCAGCCATTTCTAGGGCATGACCCCAGAGGGATACTAGAATGTCGATAAAATCATTATGGACTGCACCATGTCCAACAAGGAATATTTTTTTCTTTCAGATACATCAATCAATTATTGCGTATCAGGAGGCGTCCATTATGAGAAAACCATTTGAGATGATCTAGAAACTCATTTCACAAGTACTCCTTCCTTGATCCGATCAAATAATCCTAATACTTTGCCAATTTGTTTCACTTCTGAATTCTTTGAACCTTTCAAATAATTCACACTTATATTTCAGAAAATACACACATTCAACTCTTTGAATGATCATCTCCTTTTCTTATACTAGTTTTTTCAATTTGCAAAATTATTTTTCACGTAAGTTAAGTATACAAAATCCATTAAGTAATAGTCCAGTTCTATACAAAACATTATTATTATAAATAAAACAATAATTGTTCTTAATTATAATACCAAAGATTTCATTGTCCAACAATAAAATGGAAATAATGTTTCCAATGAGAACTAGAATACAATAACATCTTATTGACTTAATAGACTTGCCCGTAGGCAATACTAAACAATAAGTTCATATGGCTAATGCAGCAACCTTTACTTCATAGACATAGGATTACTTATCCTTTTGTTTAGCTTTCTACTTCTGTTTGGTCCCTTCATAAAACTTTATTTATGATAACCAAAGTCGGTATACAATACCCAAGTAGAACCTTGACTTAATGAAAAATTTATTTCAATCATGAACAAAAAACTATATTTATAACCGAAACTTCACTAAGCTTCTTCTAGTTAGCCTCTGCAAGATGCTTCTTGCAGTTTCATTCTAGTGTCCTGGCTTATTGTAGTGGAAGCAAACTCATTTGCTATCCGTATCAGTTTTGTTCTTATTATCCTTTGTTTTTGCCTTTCTATTTACCTTCTTTGAATCGTTCTTCTTTTCAGAATATCCTTTAGCCCCTACCAGTAAGACATGGTCTTTCTTGGTTGGAAAGTGACTCTCAATATTTTTCAACATGTTAAGCAAATCAGTGAGGCTGATATCTAACTTGTTCATTTGAAAAATTCACAACAATTGTGAAAGGAGTTCGAGAGTGAGTGCAAGATCAAATCTTGGCTCAACTATCCATCCATGATAAAACTCGTTGTCCTAATTGATCAATCAAATTGATTATGTTAAGGACTTTTATCTGTACTATAGTGTCATTGGTCATTCTAGATCGGAAGAGCTCCTTAGATATCTGATATCTATCAGTCCTACTTGTCTCACCATCAACTACTTGATGTGCAGGAATATGGTAGGAGCATCCATAATTTTATGCTGACGCTGAAACACGTTACTCATGGATGCGAGCATGATGCATTGACCCAACTGTGCATCATTTTGTCACTTTCTAAAAGTAGCAATCTCTTCCTCAGAGGCATTATCTGCAACCATAGCAGGGATAGGCGTATTAAGGATATAAGATAGCTTTTTAGTCGTGAGAACTATTCTCAATTTCCTTAACCAAACCGTTCGGTCCGGTTAATTTAGCATCTAATATGCTACGCAATGATAGTAATTTAGACACTGTAAAATTCAGTAAATGAATTTGTAATTAACAACATTTTAGTATATATTATTTTATTAATTACCAAAATAATTTAGGTCTTATTTTAAATTGGTATCTCCCACTATTTTCATCAAACTATATTACCCTCACTTATATAGTTCGGCAAAATCTAATTAAAGATTTGCTAGTGAGAATAAGGATACCATTTCAAATATATATAGCCTTGTGGTGACACAATAATCTATATATAAATAAATAGGTAAACAACTCTTGTCAATTACATCATCATATAACTCCTTTTATTTTGCCTCTTAGATTATTTTGATCAAGTGGTGGCACATCCGAATCAAAATTATCCAAGTTAAGTCCAACCTAGCACTCCATATATTCAAAAAAGAAAAATATTGTCCTTGTGGCGACACAACAAAACAATATTGTTCAATTTTCTTTATAAGCATCAAATGTGATAAAATTAACATCTCAAAGAATTAAGATAAACCTTGTGGTGACACAACAAACTTATAATAATTAATTGATACTCTATTATTTTTTATCATGCTAAAAGGCGACGTTCGATATTCCAAATATCTTTGAACGCTTAGGACTTAATATACAAATTTTTGAGGGGTTTGTTATTAATTAATTTGTCTCATCTTGTTTAGCGTGCATGCACATATATATATAAAATATGCGTCATATTAATTAACATGTGAAGCTTGTATGCATAATATATAATATATATAGTATAAGCATGCACATATAGAATACTATATTCTACTTGCATTGATTATGGACTTTTATTTTAGCTTGGTTCACTAGAGCCACCAAGTGAACCAAAAGGTCAAACCCTAGGGGGTGCAAGAATTAATATTTAAATATAACTATTACATTTAAACTCGGGCTCCATTACAAACGGGTCTTCAAGCGCTCCTTGATCCTTGATCCTTGATCTCTAATTCTTCAAAATTAATTCTAACTATTCCTATTACAAAACTATTTAAAATAAATAGAAACCTTTGTGAGATCCCAAAATTTTATGAAATAAAAGTATTCAATTTTCTTATAATTATTATTTTATTTCGTAAATGGTTAAATTGATAAAAAGTTAAAGTTAAGGGTGATATGTGAATTTTTTTTTTTGCAAAGTATGCAAGTTGTTATAAAATATTCGTTTGGTGGGGAATATTCTATTTGTCGGGGAATATCCAAATGACTGACGGTACAATCATTAAGTGGACCACACAACGGAAGTATTTATCGTAGTAAGGAAACAGATGTAATTATCTTTTTATAAAAATAACAAATGAAAGTGTTACCGTTAATTAAAAGCTGTTGAAATACTCGGTAGTAAAAGTACGATGTCTGGCGGTTGCATAGTAACACGGTATTGATTATTGATACTTACGTGAGAAGTCATTCGGTTATACTCAATTATTATTACGATAATTCTTTGCATCATATCTCTCATATTATTGATTCAAATTTATTGTCACGATTATCATTTGCATAATATTTTATATATTATTGAATCAATAATTGAGGCAATGAAGTTATTCATATTATTATTTGCAATATTGACAATGTACAGAAGTTTTGTCAAGGAGAGGTTTGGTCACCTAATTGCGTGCTAATAAGGAGAAATCCTTATCGTAAAGCCCCTCTTTCCAGGAACGACACGGTTGTTAAATATTGTGAGTTATAATATTAATGATGAATGTTATAAAAAATTGAATTTGAGTTAGGAGTTGAATTTGGAGCCTTGAGCGTGATATTTGAGTCGAGCGATGAAATTAGTAGAAATAGACTATAAACACAAAATTTGTCGGGGTTGACTTTTTGGTCAAAAAAAGTCAACAGTTGACTTTTTCGGAAAAAGTTAAACTTCGAAATTTCAAAAATGAAATTTTTGAGAAAAATATTTCCATTGTGTTGGTATTGTTAGTGTTAGTGGAAATCGACATTTATTTCGATAATAATTGATGTTTGGAGGTTATATTGATCAATCGGGTAATTAATCGAATAAATGAGCAATTAATTGCTATTAATTCACATGATTATAACTAGTTATTCACATGTGTATACAATTGATTCACATTCGTGTACTATTAGGGGGGATGGTGTAAGATTGATAATACTTGAATGACTAAGTTAAAAATGGAGGTATAGATGGAGGTACTATACTGTAATTCGTATTTTCACATGATTATAACTATTGATTCACATGATTGTACTATTAATTCACATTATTTACTATTAGGGGAGGTGGTGCAAGTTTGATAATACTTGCAAGACTAAATTAAAAATGAAAAAAAAGTTGAAGGTAGTATACTGTAATATTTTGAGCCCCAAAACGTGCAATTATCGAAACTATATTTTTCTATAAATAGAAGCTCATTCTTCTTTTATTTCTCACCAATTCACTAAAGTTATAGAGCAATTATTATAGAAAGAAATTATAGAGAGAAAGAAGAAGAGAAGTCTACTACCTCACTATTCCAGTATCCAGTTTTTTTCTAAGGTAAGGGGTATTATTTCTTTCGTATTCATGAAGAGAGCTATTGTTATTCCATTCCTTATTATTATGTTGGAATAACCTGTCTATGCAAAGTACTGCATATATGGTGAAATTCTTCTATTATTCCATTCTTTATTATTATGTTAGAATATCTAGTTTGTGCGGATTACGCATGACCTGGTTCCGTTCTTTATTATTACATTGGAATAACTCGTATGCAATGCGGTTTATCGCATGCACAGTGAATTGTTGTTATTCCATTCTTTATTATTATTCGTTGGAATATCCTGTTTTGTCGGATTATGCATGACCTAATTCCATTCTTTTTATTATTACATTGGGAATAACACATGCGTGCGGTCTATCGCATGTATGGTGAATTCTTCTATTTTTCCATTCTTTATTATTCTGTTGGAATAACCTGTCTATGTGGATTACCGCATGCATGGTGTATGATCCTTTGTATTAATTCCTTATTAAATTATAGAAATGATCTGTCTACGTGGATTACCGCATGGCGGGTGAAAATTCATTTGCAGTTTCATAATTTTTCTGACCCTCAAAAATTTTGAAAAAATTTGAAATGATAATTTGATGAGCTTTCTATATTGTGTCCAAAGATGTCGATTTTTGGCTGTATAGATTAAGAGTTATGGATTTTATGGGAAAAGACTATTTTAAAAGTAAACCCTTATAACTCCTTGTGGTTAACTCCAAAATTGGTAAAATTTTTATTGGGAGTACATGTATATAACAAGAGTATACCCTGTAAAATTCGGAAGTTTTGGACAAAAGTACAATTTATGATACATGTCTAAATATTTGGCAGTTTTGGCCATATGAAAAATACTAAATGAATTTTAAAAATTCCGAGAAAAATATATGTTCAATATGGGACTATATTCTGCTAAATCCTAGAAAAAATATTTTTGGGACTGATTTGGTATTTTTCATGAAAATGAACTAGTTATGAGTAAATGAATAAAATATGTTATGTGAAGTAACAAAATTGGAAAATAGAATTTTATGGCTTGGGAATCCTATAGGGTATATGCCAATTTTTGATGAGGGATTTGATCATTGGTGATGAAATCTTATGAGTATGACATTTTTGAATGATTAAAATGCATTATTTGATAAAGTGTAAACAATTGAAATAAATTGTTTATAAGTTTAAGAAGTGATTAAAATATTGTTATAATATTAATAATATTAGATTATGAGTTTATTAAGTGATTGATAATATTTAGATAAATTTAAAGTCTTTAAATATTTATCCTTGTTCATTTTATATCTGATGAATTTGCTCAGAACTTAGATTTGCCTCAGGAAGAATTAGAATTTCCCTTAAGTATAGAGATTGCGAATAGGGAAGTGATTCTTGTTAAATTCATATATAGGAATTGTAGAGTGGTTATAAAAGGTTATGAGATGATGGTAGATTTGATACCAATTAGACTTGGTGAATTTGATGTTATACTGGGAATGGATTGGTTATTCAATTACGGAGTAGTAATTGATTGCCAAAGGAAGTGTGTTAACCTTATGACTCCGCCAAAGGTTGTGTTCTTTGGTAGCAAGTCACCTCGACAAATAAGTTATCTGACGGTGATGCAAGACAAGAATTTGTTGAGATAAGGATGTGTAGGATACTTAGTCTACATTGTCGATACACAGAAGAAGAGTGCGAAGCTAGAAGAGATACCGATCATAAGAGATTTTGCAGATGTATTTCCAGACGATTTGTCGGGTCTTCCGCCGGATCGACAAATCGAGTTCGTGATTGATTTACTACCAGGAACGGCCTCGATATCTAAGGCACCATATAGAATGGCCTCGGTAGAGATGGAAGAGTTGATGGTGCAATTACAAGAGTTGCTCGATAAGAAGTATATTCAATCGAGTGTTTCGCCATAGGGAGAACCGGTGTTGTTTGTTAAGTAGAAAGATGGATCAATGCGGCTCTGCATTGACTACCGAGAATTGAATAAGGTCACAATTAAAAATAAGTATCCATTACCTAGAATCGATGACCTATTCGATCAGTTGAAAGGAATGAGGTATTTCTCGAAGAAAGACCTGAGAAGTGGTTATCATCAGTTGAAGGTGAGGCTGGAGGATGTGCCGAAGATAGTGATCAGAACTCGGTATGGTCATTACGAGTTTTTGGTTATGTCTTTTGGTTTAACTAACGCACCTGCAGCGTTCATGGACTTGATGAACAATGTGTTTAAAACATTCTTAGACAAGTTTGTGGTGGTGTTTATTGATGATATATATTGGTATATTCCAAAACCAAAGAAGAACATGTGGAACATTTAAGGGTGACGTTGGAGATGTTGAGAAAAGAGAAGTTGTGCGCTAAGTTCTCAAAATGTGAATTTTGGTTGGAACGTGTACAGTTTCTCGGGCACGTTATTGATAAGGACGGAATTTCGGTAGATCCATTAAAGGTGGAAGCTGTAATAAACTGGGATCAGCCGAAGACACCGTCAGAAGTGAGGAGTTTCTTAGGATTGGCGGGTTACTATCGGCGTTTTATTCAAGACTTTTCCAAGATCGCGACTCCGTCGACGAATTTAACTAGAAAAGCGGTTAAGTTTGTTTGGACAGAGAAGTGTGAGGAAAGTTTTTGAGAATTGAAGAAGTGGTTGAGTTTAGCACATGTGTTGTCGTTGCCTGATGATACAGGAAATTTTGTGGTGTATAGTGACGCATCGTATAAAGGATTAGGTTGTGTGCTTATGCAAAACGGCAAAGTTATTGCGTATGCATCACGTCAGTTGAAAGATTACGAGAAGGGGTATCCGACTCATGACTTGGAGTTGGCGGCAGTAGTGTTTGCCCTAAAAATTTGGAGACATTATCTTTATGGAGAGAGGTGTGAGATATATACCGACCATAAAAGTCTGAAGTATATCTTCACACAAAAAGATTTGAACATGCGACAATAAAGATGGTTGGAGCTGATCAAAGATTATGATTGCGAGATTTTCTATCATCCCGGAAAGACGAATGTTGTTACTGATGCCTTAAGTAGGAAGGGACAGGAGAAGTTAATGATATTAACTGATCAAGAGAAGATAGTGTCAGAAATGGCTAAGATGGAGTTGGAAATAAAATATCCGACAGAATCCGATGAAAAGTTATTCCATATGGGAAATAGTTCAACGTTGGTGGATAAGGTGAAAAATACACAACTTCAGGATGGAGACTGCGAAAAGATAAAACAGAGGATATCTGAAGGTGAGAAAAGAAAATTCAAAATCGATTCAGAAGGGTTACTTCGATTTGAAGGGAGAATTTGGGTTCCGTAAGTACCAGAAGTTATAGAAGAAATTCTGAGTGAAGCTCACAACTCAAGAAATTCGATTCACCCTGTGAATACAAAGATGTACCAGGATCTTAAGCATCATTTTTGGTGGCCGAATATGAAGAGGGATGTGGCTGAGTGTGTGGTGAAACGCTTAACGTGTCAGAAAGTCAAAGCTAAACATCAAAGGCCAAGCGGATTGTTACAACCGTTGGAGATACCATAATGGAAATGGGAGCATATCACAATGGATTTTGTGGTAGGTCTTCCAATGACTCAGCAAGGCTATGACGCCATTTGGGTGATTATTGACCGACTGACGAAGTCAGCACACTTTTTGCCAATCAAGATTCGGTTTACCCTAGATCAGTTAGCAAAACTGTACGTAAAAGAGATTGTGTCAAGACACGGTGTACCTGTGTCTATTATATCAGACAGAGATCCATGTTTCACATCTAATTTCTGGAGACGACTACAAGAATGTTTGGGAACACATCTGAGAATGAGCACAGCGTAACCGACGGACAAAGTGAAAGAACCATCCAAACACTAGAAGATATGCTAAGAACATGTATCATGGATTTCAAGGGAAATTGGGATGACCATCTACCATTGGTGGAATTTTCTTATAATAATAGTTATCACGTGAGTATTGGCATGTCGCCTTATGAAGCGTTATACGGTAGAAAGTGCAGAACTCCATTATGCTGGGACGAGGTAGGTGAACGTCAGCTATTGGGTCCAGAATTGGTACAACAAACTGTCGAGATCATCAAAGTGATTCGAGCGAGATTAATAGCCGCACAAGATAGACAGAAGAAATATGCCAATCAGCATCGACAAAATAGGGAATTCGATGTCAGTAGTTATGTTTTCCTGAAAGTGTCTCCCTAGAAGAGGAAAATTCGGTTTGGCAAGAAAGGAAAATTAAGTCCTAGGTTTATAGGACCTTTTGAAGTGCTTCGACGAGTTGGTGAAGTGGCGTACGAGGTAGCCTTACCTCCGGAGTTAGAGCATATTCATAATGTTTGCATGTTTCGGTATTGAGACAATATAAGCCTGATTATAAGCATGTTATAGAATATGAGCCCTTACAATTTGAGAAGGATTTGTCATATGAAGAAGTCCTTGTTCAAATTGTTGTGAAAAAAAGCAAGCAATCTTGAGGAATAAGGTAATACCTTCTGTTAAGGTAATCTGGAGAAACCGTAATGCTGAGGAAGCTACGTGGGAACTTGAAAGCGTTATGATGAAGAATTATCCTCAGTTATTTGCTTGATCTTGTATAGCGATTATGGGGACAGAATCTTGTTAAGGAGGGAAGAATGTAACGAATAATTTTTTTCGAGTTGTGATTCTGGGGACAGAATCCTTTTAAGAAGGGAAGGATGTAACGATCGAGAAATTTGTAATTTAATTTAAATATTTATGGAATTAAATAGATATTTAAATAATTTATTTATTAAGGAAAATAAATATTTGATTAATTGTCATGAATTAATTTAGTAATTAAATTGATTAATGTTAATTAAATTGAGTATTGATAATTTTATCTCGAAGGAATTAATTTAAGGAAATAATTAAATTAAATTAATTGCTTAATATGTAAGAAAATAATTAAATTAAATGAATTGTTTAATTTAATGGAAATAAATAAATTAAATAAAGTGATGTTTCTAATTAAATTAGATATATAATCATTTATTAATTTTAAGTATAATGATAATGAGATTTTTATTTTTATTATATAAGTTATTTAAATTAACTAAACTAAGTTATTTAAATTAATTAGAGTATGACACAAAGTAACTATATAATATAAATAATATAATAATAATTTAGTTGGGAGAGTTTTGGTTAGCCAAACAGGGCCTTATGGATTTTGGCTTATTCAACTGACGAGTCTTTTTATTTTTCTAACGTAAGGGAACGCGGGAGTGGTTATATTTTTTCTACGCATATTATACCTAAGGCTAGCGTCTAGTTTCTTCTTATTCTCATATTTGGCTAAGGAGAAAGAGCAGGGTGTTGAGAGAGAGAGCTTGGAAGAAGAGAACACAGAGATTTTAGAAGATCACAGTGGTTTTGAGAGATTATCATCTTTGTCTAGCATTCACTAATCAAGGTATAAACTATTCCTATTATTATTCTTTAGTTTTGGTTGTATATGTGTATATCTTTTTGATACAATGTGAAATCACGAGATTGTGAGGTATACATGTTCTTGTAGAATTTCAAAACTCTGTTAATTATTATGTAAACATGTTATCTGTTATCAAATTCATGAGAAATTGGGTTAAGTAAGAAAAGGAAAATCATAGTGTTTGTGTTCTTGTAATATGGCCATAGAAAGTACCAAATTTCTTGTGCAATATATGATGTAATCTATAATTTGTTGATGGATTATGATAATATGTTAAGAAACGAAAACAAAGCAGTTTAAATTATGCCAATTGATTGAAAAATGAATTCGTGGTGATCAAATTCGCTAAAGGTGTCAAAAATGGAGTTTTCATGAGAAAACATGAAATTTAAGGAATTAAAATAGTTTAATTTGATTTTTAGTTGTTCTAAGTCGATGAATATATGAAGAAACATGTATGTGTTAGTTTTATATCAATTGGTTGTGCTAATTTCACTGTTTTGATGGTGAAATTTGTGTTAGTTGGGCTAAAAACGAAACTCTATTCTTTGTGTTGCTATTTACATGCGGTGTGTGGCCGCATGTGTGCCACCACATGATCGAGAAATAAATGCATTCTTATTACTAGGTTTCTGTAGATTGAGCACCATTTCAATTTGCATTAGTGTCAATGCCAAAATGGTGTAGGCTGCTTATTTGGCTAGTAAGCCTTGGATCCCAAGCTTAAGTATGGGCGTATGCATACCTACAGTCTCGAGATGTTGAAGTGCCTTATTTGCAGATCATGTGTAATGGACTTATATTAGTTTAGCATGCATGTTAATGATGTTGAGGTATAATATAAACTACAATAACAGATTGTCATGCGTTGTTATATAAAGTGTAAAAGAATTTAAGTGATTATTTAAATAAGTTATGTAATGAACCAAATGGGATGTTTTCAAAAGTTAAATGTAAATGATAAGGTTCATAGTGTGCTTTTAGAATTGTTAAGGTGTTAACCAATGTGGTTAGGTGCTAGGTTAGGGTTATGACCTAAATGATGGTTTAAACCCTAAAAGCTAATATTCATACAATTAATTATTGTTGTGATTTCAATGATGTATGTAGGATGATTGGAGATTATTTTTCATTTGTGTAGCTTACAATCAAGGCAAGTTTCTAAACCTTATCTCCTTACGATTGAGCAAGTTTTCTAACTCTACCTTGTTATTATTGAGCAAGTTCTTAAATCTTAACTCTTTACATTGAGCAAAGCTTTCTAACTTCATTCTTTTCGTATTGAATGCAAGTTTCCATTCCAGTATTATTATTGTGCAAGTTCCTAACATTCTTTATGAAGTTTAGCAAGCTTAACCTATCTTGCGTATGTTTGTACAAGCTTATGTAACCTAATTCGTTACATTGAGTGAGATTTAGTTTCCTAATTATTATTCAAAGCATATATTGTTCTAATACATTGATTCAAGGGAGATTGTTTTAACTATTCTGTAGCGCTTTGCATGTATATCATGTTTACTCAATTATATATTATTGTTATTCAATCTTTGACTTTCATAACCTTGTTCAAAGCTTTATCGTTGTATTAAACCTTCAAGTAGTAAGTAAACCTTTATTGATTGAATTAATCTATATTTGAATAGTGTTCTAAAATTCTAGAAACACTGATAAGCTAGTTCCAAACTAAACTTTCTTTAGTGAGGAAATTCTAAATCCAAACTGAGACGAACAACCCTAACATAGGGGATTTTGTGCGTGTAACATTTAGATGTTTACATGCACAATACATGGTACAAAGGCTGATCCCCTAAGAAATGCGTTAAAAGGGTAAAGTATAGTCTAAATGACTATTAAGGTTGGGTAATAATACCTAAGTACCGGGGACATAGTTCGTGGTCTTAAGACCCTCAAATAAATAAAGTTCAAACTTGTTTTCTATTTTGATTTGTAGAACAAGTTCCTTATTGTTCAACTTTTCGTTGTTCACTCTCATGTTATTATCATTGCTCGTTCTATATTAGTGAGCATTTGTTTGCTCACTCTTTGCAATTAACTTCGCTGACTAAAGTGGAGAAAGTTGATGAGTAGTCGACTAGCAAAGGCAAGGGCAAGATGTCCAAATGATGAAGACTTTTGAGAATTTTATTTTAATAAATTATGTTAAAGACTTGTTTTAATATGTGATGTATTATGAAACTTATGTAATAATTTTAAGGTTAGATTACACAGGATTTAATTTGAGATGATGATGTAACCCTTTAATGGGAAAGATTATTGTTTAAGATTATTTAAATTATGTCTTTATCCTTTATTGATGGGTTGTTAGATGTAATAGTTTTGATAAGTGAGCACCAAATCCTGTGGGAATGAAGTACATGGAATTGGGGGTGTCATAGATGGTCTATTTGACTCTTTTAATGGATTGCTCGTTCCGCTGCAACTATGGTTGAAAAATTTTATCATCTACTATATGTTCTAAATCTCTGATTTATTACTGATGAAGGCTATTGATGATGTAAATTATCTTTAGTCATGATATTCTTTACTGGTCTAGTTGTGCTCACCCTTTTGCTTCACAATTCCTTTCAGGTAATAAGTGTGTAGCTGGGTCGAGCGGGGGAAACAAGAGAATAGAACGGTGGTCTATAGCTATTGAGGTTCTCCATAAATAGTATGGAAATAATTTTATTGAGATCTTTAGATAAGTGTGTCATATTGTATACGTCATTTGATATTTAATTTTGGTGAACCAAATAGGGTGAGGTGAACCCAACTTTGGAAGAATGTTTTGCCACTATCATACAAGATGTCTAATGACATACAACCTCGTGTTATCATAAGATAGGGTTGTTGTAAGACCCCGAAATTTTTTTAAATAAAAAGGAATTTCCTTTATTTATTATTTTGAAATAGTAAGGGTTGATTTGATTAATGTGGATAGTTAGGGGTAAAATACATAAATATTTCAAAATAAGCAAGTGGTTATAAAATATTCATTGTTGTCGGGGAATATTAAATGCGGCCAGGTATGACCACATGTGGGCCCCATAACTGAAAAGCGATTGGATGAGGAAAGCGACAAAGTTTGGGTGGTTATAAATAACGGCGTAGTTATTTACCAATTAAGATGTTGGAATACCGGTGGTTAAAATACGATGTCTGGCGTGGTTGCATAAAGAGGCACATGGTATTGCATCAATTATTGATCCTTACGTGAAGGCACTACTCAATAATTATTCTGATAATTCTTATTCAAATTATTTTATTTTATTGATTCAATAATTGCTGCGTTGGTATTTTATATTATTGTTGTTTCAATAATTGTCCTTTGCACTGATATTTCCCATTATCGGATCAATAATTCATATTATTTGAATAATATTATTAGATAACATTATTGGCAATGTCTAGAAAGTTACATCTAAGGAGAGGTTTGGTCACCTAATCACTTGGCCAAGTAAGGAGAGACCCTTATTGGAAAGCCCCCTCTTTCACAGGAAGCGCACTGGTTGTCATAAATGTGATTACGTAATATTATTTGTGAATAATTAATTATTGATTCATATGATAAGGAAATATTTATTTTATATGAATATAAATGATGGATTTATTTATGTGGTTATTAATGAAGGAATTAATCTTTGAGATGTTTTATTTGTATTTTGTCGGATTGGAGGTATTAAAAGATCAAATCGGTGTTATTACTGACTTTATTGTGTGAGTTATAATATTTAATCCAAATAGTTGGATCGTTGTAATTTTTGGATATGTTATACATATATAAGTTGAGTATATGTCCACAAATTTTGAGAAGAATTAAAAATGAGCGTATAATTTATTATGAATTTTAAGAGGTGGTGATTGAGAAATTAGGTTATAAATGATTTTGGTGGAAAATTCTAGAATTGGTGGGCCCCACTTGTGGTTGGTGAAAAAATGTGCTAAATTTTATTTCAAATGTGGTGGGTGGCAATAGTAGCGAGGTAAAGCCATCGGTGTAGCGTGTCAAGTCTGCCTTGAATGGCTAACATTTTCCTATAAATAGAGGGCTAATTTAGAATTGAAAATCACACGTAAACAAAGTTTTTCTCTTTCTCTCTCTATATTATCGAGTGTATTTTGTGAGTATTTAGATACTTTGTGAGTTTCTAATTAACGGTGCAAGTTCCTTCAGCACTATATCTAGTGTTCCAGTCAAAAGTACTATCTTTGCAAGGTAAGGGATATTATTTTTTCAGTAATGATATTATTTCTTCAATATCATTATCTTTGAAATGTTGATCTGAAGTTTTTATCAAATTTGGAACTTTTTTATGTGGGGTTACTATTCATGAGTTACTATTCACGAGTTACTATTCATGAGTTACTATTCACGAGTTACTATTCACGAGTACTATTCATGAAGCGTGAAAATGTTTTTTGTGGAATTTCTATCTTTTGGTGTGAGTTACTATTCACGTATACGGCACTATTCACGATATCTGATGACTATTCATCGAAAAATAAAATTTTTCTTTTTTCGTCTAAAATATCTATTACGGATACTAGCTTTGATTGTATCCATGTTTTGATCATTCTTGAATTTTACACCACTATGATTATTTTTGAGGTATTGTTGGACATGGATAAAACAAAGTACGAATCCTTAATCCTTAATCCTTGTCATTTTGTTTCCTTTGGATTCGTTCTTTAAAAATATTTTTCATCATCCTCGGTCTTAAATGATGATATTATTGAATATCTTTGGCTTTTGTAGTGCAAAGATGAATGATTTTGAAGAATATCTTTGGCACGTAGTGCAAAGATGAGCAGTGTTTAAATGAACATGGCCGATCGATGAATATCTTTGGCCTTTAGTGCAAAGATGAGCAGTGTTGAGATGAACATGATGGATTGATGAATATCTTTGGCTTTGTAGTGCAAAGATGAATATTTGATTTGAGATGAATATTGATTGATGTTACTGAGGATAAAATATTGATGATGGATATTAAATTCATAGATTATAGTAGATTTCATTCTCTACTCTTCTATGAATTATTATTTCATTGCGAATATTGATCCGAAACTTGTTATCTATTGTATTCTATCGATTTTTCTGTTGGAGACTAACGATAATTTGTTGTATATTATCTTAGTCATAGTATTCTTTTTCTTGAGCTAGTTGAGCTCACCCTTTTCCTTTTGTTCCATTCTTCTCGGGAAGGCGAGAATATAGCAAGAAATGCAGCCTGGGGTATGGAATGAAGGTTTTAGAAAGGATTGTTTAGTAGTCCTCACCATTTTATAAAATAATGTATCAAAAAATGTGATGAGGATTTATTTGAGTATAGATATTGTCTAGAAGATAATATTTGTATTTAAACTCACAGTTTTCTTTGTTGTGATAATAAAGTTGTAGTTGTTTACGTATTCATGTATTTGGCGACTCGAATGGGTGATGTATACCTATTTTGGGGGGCGTCGCGGTTGGTATCGAGCTTAGGGATATGATCTCTGGCGGAGATCGGGGAATAGAACTAGGAGGGAGAGACGAGTAAATCCTTCGCTAGTGTGTCCTACCTAAGCTTATTTGTTGGTTGGTCATAATATAGGGGTATTATGTGATTTGTTAATTTATTTAATTAACCCTTGTTTTATGATAGTTTTTAAGAATGGTCTGCGAGAGCGTTAACAATGAAGTGAATGAAATCGTGGAGACACCTCTAATCGCCAACCGAGGATAATGTGATGTCGGTGAAGAAGGAATTAGAGATATCCGTATGGTGAGTGAAGAATTGATAGTTGCACGAGATAGTCGCAGAGGTAACGGTGAGTGAGGAAGAAGAGGAAGAAGAGGTACTGAAGAGAGTTTATTAGAGGTATTTTATGATCAAAATGTAGAATTGCAAAATCGTATTCATGAGTTAGAAGAGCATAGAAGAAAGTGAAGAATTGCGCGGATCGTGGAGCAAAAGGATGCAACGATTCAAGCTTATGTTACCCGATATGTGATGCTTGAGCGAAGCACTCTTTGGCGAGTATAAGATGATAAAAGTGGAATCGAGGTGAAAGAAGAAATAAGCGAGCAGTGAGAATGAGTGATGCATGGGTAAAAGCCGCGCGACAGCGTCGATATTATGGAAAGAGATGTCCAATCTAAAAAGAAAAGATTTAACAATGACGGGGAAGGCGTCGGCGAAGACATCGGCACCATCAACAAATTCTAAGGGAGGAGAACGACCACCCGGTCATATCTACAAATCACGAAAAAAGAGGACATATCGGTCAAAGCGCCACAACGATTGAAGGTATGCTATAATTGTGGAAAGGAAGGACATATCGCTTTCGAGATTATGCGGTAGCGAAACTTAGTTCAATGAGGACGGTGACTCAAAAGACTATCGAGAAAAGTCAAAGTCAGCGATTCGGGAAGAGCGTTTGTTGTGGATGGTCATAATCGAGGAACCCAAACGAGGTGATCACGGGTTAGTTAATTATAAATTCTTGCAAAGTTTATACCTTACTAGATACCGGTTCTACCCATTCTTTTATCTCTCTTGCTTGCGCTCAACGTTTGAACTTGACTACGGAGAAATTAGACTTTGACTTATCTGTGGAGACTCCATTAGGAGAAACTTTCATTACATCCGTTGTTTATAAATCTTGCTTGATTCAGGTTGGCACTATCACATTACCTGTTAACCTTATTTCTATAGAGATATTTGCTTTTGATGTTATTTTTGGGATTGATTGGTTAACTACTCATCATGCCAAATTGATTGCTTTTGTAAGGTTGTTAGTTTTCATATTCCTAAGCAACCTGTTATTCGAATTCAAGCAATCAAACCATTGTAGTCAAACATTTTCATATCAAGCCATGAAGTCATTCGTTTATTACGGAT
The DNA here is from genome assembly GCA_020205615.1 of Panax quinquefolius. Classification (NCBI taxonomy): domain Eukaryota; kingdom Viridiplantae; phylum Streptophyta; class Magnoliopsida; order Apiales; family Araliaceae; genus Panax; species Panax quinquefolius. Next base: position 103,471 of record JAINUW010000300.1, read on the forward strand.
GTCAAGTTTTCTTAGTCCATGTTATGGATTTGAATAAAGACACGCGTCGATTTGAATAATATTCTGTTGTTATTGATTTTTCTGACGTATTTCTGAAGAATTTCTTGGTTTACTCCCAAAACACGATATTAAATATTGTATCGACTTTGAACCCGGTACAAAACTCATTTCTAAAATCTCATATCGAATGGCTCTATTGAACTTTTGAGTTAAAATTCAACTATAAATTTGGTACTGAGCCTTTATCTGGTGACTTCCTTTGTGGAATTTACCTAAGCGGACTCTCTATAGGGGACGTCATATTCGATGCGATAGTAAAGCGATAGGTGTCATTGTGACGTCTTATCCAAGATTGGGATATGAGTCACGAGTTGAGAGCAACCTAAGTTAATAATCGAAATACGTAGCTTTCAGAGGCTTAGTTGGTTATTATCGGAGATTCGTTGAAGGATATTCTCGAATCGCTATTCCATTAACGTGACTGACGTAGAGATACAAAATTCGAATGGAGCAAAGAATGTGGGAAGAGCTTGAAGAACTCAAGAGGAGACTCATTTGACACGTGTTACGACCATACCATCTGGAAAAGCGAACGTGGTAGGTGACGCGTTGAGTAGAAGATCATATGGGGAGCGAGTGCGATGATGTCAAGTATACGCATAGAGCCAACTTTAATTGAAAAAGTTAAGGTTGCTCAAGCCACAACCCTTGAGGCCGGATGCGTATGAAGAAGAAAGTACAAGAAGGAGCTATTAGGGCGAGAATTGATGAAGAAGGAATACTTGAGTCCACTCTAGACTTTGTGTTCCTAACGACTACGATTTGAAGTACAAGATTATGATGGAGGCACACAATACACCATTTGCAATCCATCACGGAAGTACTAAAATGTATCGTGATCTTGACATACATTTTGGTGGAACAATATGAAGAGAGAGATTGCAAAGTTTATCTCAATGTGTTTAACTTGCAATGTGTAAAGGCGGAGCATCTAGTACCTAAGGGTCCGTTGCAACCACTTGAGATTCCGAAATGGAAGTGGGAACACATTACCATGGATTTTCACTGGTCTTCCTACGGTTTTCAAGGCATCAATGCTATTTGGGTTATTGTTGATAGATTAACCAAGTCTCGCGCTCATTTTCTTGCCGATCACGGAGACTTATTCCTTGAACGTCTGGCTAGTATGTACGTAAATGAGATCGTGAGGTTGCATGGCATGCCTGTATCCATAGTTTCGGATCGTGACCCAAGATTCACTTCAAGATTTTGGGTTAGCTTGCAAAAAGCTATGGGCACGGATTTGCGATTTAGTTCGGCATACCATCCCCAAACGGACGAACAATCAGAGAGGACTATTCAAACTCTTGAAGATATATTAAGACTCTGTGTCCTAGACTTCAAGGGTAGTTGGGATAAGTATTTACCATTGGTGGAATTCTCCTACAACAACAGTTATCAGGCAAGTATAGGTGTAGCTCCATTCGAAGCATTATATGGACGAAAATGTCGTTCTCCAATATGTTGGGATGAGGTGGGTGAAGCAACATTGTTGGAACCGAGTTAGTACGTATGACTACCGAAAAGATCCAAATGATTCGACAACGTATACAAATGGCACAAGATCGACAAAAGAGTTATGCGGATCTTCATCGAAAGGACGTGGAATTTAGTGTAGGGGATCATGTATTATTGCGAGTTGCTCCATGGAAGGGAGTTACAAGATTTGGGAAGAGACTCCATCCACGATTTATCGGTCCATTTCAAATTCTTGTCCGAGTAGGAAATGTAGCCTATAGACTTGCGTTACCTCCGAGTATGTCTCGTGTTCATAATGTGTTTCATATATCATGTACTTCGTAAATATGTGAAAGACCGAACCACGTTATTGAGTTAGAACCCAGGACGAGATAGTAGAAGACTTAACGTATGAGGAGGTACTGTCAAGATCTTGGATAGGAAGGAGCATGTCCTACGCCAAGAAAGGTCATACCACAAGTTAAAGTTTTGTGGAGGAATCATGCTATAGAGGAAATGACACAGGAAATGGAAGCGGAAATGAAAGCGAGGTATCCTCACCTTTTTGAAACACAGGTCGACGACGTCAATTTCGAGGACGAAATTTCATAAGGAGGGAGGTTGTAAGACCCCAAATTTTTTTAAATAAAAGGAATTTCCTTTATTTATTATTTTGAAATAGTAAGGGTTGATTTGATTAATGTGGATAGTTAGGGGTAAAATACATAAATATTTCAAAATAAGCAAGTGGTTATAAAATATTCATTGTTGTGGGGAATATTCGATGCGATGCCAAAAACCATGTGTGGGCCCCATAACTTAAAAGCGATTGGATGAGGAAAACGACAAAGTTTGGGTGGTTATAAATAATGGCGTAGTTATTACGAATTAAGACATTGGAATACCCGGTGGTTAAAATACAAGAATGTCTGGCGTGGTTGACGCGATAGCACATGGTATTGCATCAATTATTGATCCTTACGTAAGAAGGCACTACTCAATAATTGTTACAGTAATTCTTATTCAAATATTTTATTTTATTGATTCAATAATTGCTGCGTTGGTATTTTATATTATTCTTTGTTTCAATAATTGTCTTCGCACAAATATTTCCCATTATCGGATCAATAATTCATATTATTTGAATAATATTATTAGATAACATTATTGGCAATGTCTAGAAAGTTACATCTAAGGAGAGGTTTGGTCACCTAATTGCGGCGCCCGATGAAGGAGAGATCCTTATTGAAAGCCCCCTCTTTCTGGAACCGCACTGGTTGTCATAAATGTGATTCGTAATATTATTTGTGAATAATTAATTATTGATTCATATGATAAGGAAATATTTATTTTATATGAATATAAATGATGGATTTATTTATGTGGTTATTAATGAAGGAATTAATCTTTGAGATGTTTTATTTGTATTTTGTCGGATTGGAGGTATTAAAAGATCAAATCGGTGTTATTACTGACTTTATTGTGTGAGTTATAATATTTAATCCAAATAGTTGGATCGTTGTAATTTTTGGATATGTTATACATATATAAGTTGAGTATATGTCCACAAATTTTGAACCGAATTAAAAATGAGCGTATAATTTATTATGAATTTTAAGAGGTGTTGATTCGTAAATTAGGTTATAAATGATTTTGGTGGAAAATTCTAGAATTGGTGGGCCCCACTTGTGGTTGGTGAAAAAATGTGCTAAATTTTATTTCAAATGTGGTGGGTGGCAATAGTAGCGAGTAAAGCCATCAGTAGCGAGTGTCAAGTCCGCTTGGTGCGGGCTAACATTTTCCTATAAATAGAGGGCTAAGTTAGAATTGAAAATCACACCAGAAACAAAGTTTTCTCTCTTTCTCTCTCTATATTATCGAGTGTATTTTGTGAGTATTTAGATACTTTGTGAGTTTCTAATTAACGGTGCAAGTTCCTTCAGCACTATATCTAGTGTTCCAGTCAAAAGTACTATCTTTGCAAGGTAAGGGATATTATTTTTTTTCGTAATGATATTATTTCTTCAATATCATTATGCTGAAATGTTGATCTGAAGTTTTTATCAAATTTGGAACTTTTTCATGTCGGGGTTACTATTCATGAGTTACTATTCACGAGTTACTATTCATGAGTTACTATTCACGAGTTACTATTCACGAGTACTATTCATGAAGCGTGAAAATGTTTTTTTGTGGAATTTCTATCTTTTGGTGTGTGAAAGTTACTATTCACGTATCGACACTATTCACGATACTCTGCACTATTCACGATACTCGGCACTATTCATCGAAAAATAAAATTTCTTCTTTTCGTCTAAAATATCTATTCGGATACTAGCTTTGATTGTATCCATGTTTTGATCATTCTTGAATTTTACACCACTATGATTATTTTGAGGTATTGTTGGACATGGATAAAACAAAGTACGAATCCTTAATCCTTAATCCTTGTCATTTTGTTTCCTTTGGATTCGTTCTTTTAAAATATTTTCATCATCCTCGGTCTTAAATGATGATATTATTGAATATCTTTGGCACAGTAGTGCAAAGATGAATGATTTCTGAAGAATATCTTTGGCCTGTAGTGCAAAGATGAGCAGTGTTTAAATGAACATGGTGATCGATGAATATCTTTGGCCTTTAGTGCAAAGATGAGCAGTGTTGAGATGAACACACCGATTGATGAATATATCTTTGGCACTGTAGTGCAAAGATGAATATTTGATTTGAGATGAATATTGATTGATGTTCTGAGGATAAAATATTGATGATGGATCTGTTAAATTCATAGATTATAGTAGATTTCATTCTCTACTCTTCTATGAATTATTATTTCATTGCGAATATTGATCTCGAAACTTGTTGTCTATTGTATTCTATCGATTTTTCTGTTGGAGACTAACGATAATTTGTTGTATATTATCTTAGTCATAGTATTCTTTATCGAAGCTAGTTGAGCTCACCCTTTTCCTTTTGTTCCATTCTTCTCGAAGGCGAGAATATAGCAAGTACGCAGTAGCCTGGGGTATGGAATGAAGGTTTTAGAAAGGATTGTTTAGTAGTCCTCACCATTTTTATAAAATAATGTATCAAAAAATGTGATGAGGATTTATTTGAGTATAGATATTGTCTAGAAGATAATATTTGTATTTAAACTCACAGTTTTACTGTTGTGATAATAAAGTTGTAGTTGTTTCTGTACCATGTATTTGGCGACTCAGAATGGGTGATGTATACCTATTTTGGGGGCGTCACAGTTGTGCACATCCACTTGTTGAGTATATCTACGAGCACTACCTATATAATCTTGGAGTTTGTTTGAAATATGATTCTCAATTGGAGACAATGGAGATAATTATAAGTCAAGAGAAGACTCACCATTGGAAAGAAGATGATAGCAATCTTCTTATTTTTCTTTGGGGATTATTGGGTCAACCAAGGATAATTCTGTGGACATATGATATCTATCATAACCTAGACGCATGGCCTCCCATGTACAAAGGTTTCCTTGAGTATTTTCCAAATATTTTAATTTCTAAAACGATTATCGATCGTACTTTTTATGTAAAGTACCATTGTAAGGTTATGGTCGAGGCACCATGAGAGTTACATACATTTGTATTAAAACTCACGGTTTAACGGTGGTATTCTCGCATTTATTGACAGTTTAATGAATTGTATAAATGAAGTTTGTAAATGATTTTATAGTGTGATATCTGGCGACTCGAGAATGGGTCGTATGGACCTATTTTGAGGCGTCCGACCTTGGTCGTGATCGAGGGAAATACATATGAGGATGATAGAATTTACATTAAGAAAAAATTTAGAAGGCGAGTATCATGAGACCCCATTTAATAAAGCCCATACATTTATGCATCCAACTAAAATAAAATCCAATCACATTGGTCAATTGTTCATAATCAATCCCAATTATTATCATACACATCACCATATGTATTAATAAATAACATTCATCTCATGAATAATAAACATTTAATATATATATTGATATCATTTAATGGGCAAATTTAATTAGTATAAAATCTAATTTTGAATCAAAATAAACTCCTTTAATTTAATCCAAATTTAAATCAAAATAAACTTCTTTTATTTTAATTTATCCAATTTTGAATAAAATAAACTATTTTACTTTAATCAAAATCTTTAATCAAAATAAACTTATTTATTTTAATTAATTACGAAATCCAATTCTAACTCTAATTAGTTAGCATGAAATCTAATTTTAATATTAAAATAAACTTTTATTTTAATTATAAAAAATAATTAAAATATATATATATATATATATATATATATATTCATGTTAAACATTCATGAAGTGAAAGCAATGAGGATTAACCTTTTAAAAGGTATCACCTGTAACTTTTAAAACGTATCACTTGATGCACCACCCACGTGAATCAGCATCAAATTATACAACAAATTATAATTATAATCAGCAGCAACTGTATTGTAATTTCGTGAATTTTTTATTTTTTTTTAATTTTGAATTTTATACAACAAATTATGCCCAATTAAATTGTTCTAAACACATATCAATATACATATTAAATTTGACAATTAATAATTTGCATAAAGGTTTGGCTCTGATGCCACTGTTAGGTTTGTAATATTCATGAATGCAATCAAATTACACGAAGTAAGCGGAAGTATGGAAAATTAGAGTTTTAAAATTTTACAAATCATATACCCGGATCATCCTTTATGCACAATTATTAATGAAACGAAAAGATAAAGAACAAGAATCATACCCTTAAAGATTCGAGCTTCCTCAGGTATAAGTTCACGTCCAAATCCTTTCGCGTTCAACTTGAATCCACCGGGTTTGGTTCCTTCCTTTGATCAACGTTAGCCACCCAAATTTTTGTCCTCTAGAGGTGATCCACCAAGGAAGAAGAAATATTCAAGAAGAAGGGTGGTTGGTTAAACTGTGACGCCCCCAAAATAGGTATACATCACCCATCTTGAGTTGCCAAATACATGGTATAAAATTCAAATACAAACTAATAATACAGCAGTCGTGTAAAATACGACAAAACATATGTTGTGAGTTTAAATACAAATATTGTCTTCTAGACAATATCCATTCTCAAATAAAGTCCTCGTTACATTTATTATCACACTATTTTACAGAATAGTGAGGACTACTAAAACACCATCTCGGACCATCACTCCGTTCCCCGACTAGTCCCGGCCTACATTCTCATTTCAAGAGAAGAAAGTGAAAGAAAGGGTGAGCTCAACTAGCCCAAAGAAGAAATATTATGACTAAGATAATGCAGAATAAATTATCATTAGTCTCCAACAATGTTAAACTGATAAAATACAATAGACATCAAGTTTAACTGCAACGGATCAAGCAATCCATTAAAAGAGTCAAGTAGAGAATAAAATCTTCTATCTTTTATGATTTAAAAGGTTTTTCATCACTTTTATCGCTGAGACTCAGCTTAATAAATAATTCACATCATCCCTGCACTACGGCCAAGGATATTCATTAGGGTCACGACCACAAATTCCATGCACTACGGGCCAAGGATATTTGTGTATTCATCAATGGTCATGATCATGCAAACAACTGTCCATCAATGCACTACGGGCCAATAAAGACTTTTACCACATTATTTTTAACATTACGGTCATGATTACACCGAATAATCCCTGGCCATAATCATACCAAGTCCATCCATGCTCTACAGGCCACGGATGACTTTCAAATAATATAAACATGAGGATGATGACAATGATATAAGAATTCAATAAAACAAGTTCAAGAATTAAGTTATTCAGGAACTAATAACGTCCAAATTGTCAACATGATACTGCTTTGTAGAGTAAAATTCAAGAATGCTTAGAAGAATATTTCCATAAAAAATACTAGATGAAGCGCAAATATCAAGGATATTCCACTAATTTCAAGGATATAATAAGGAATGGAATAACAATAGAAATCACCATGCATGCGGTACTTCAGCATAGACAAGTTATTCCAACAGAATAATAATAATCTAACCAAAGTCGTGAAAATCACAACCGACAGGATGTTCCAATGTAATAATAAAGAATGGAATAACAAATGTAAATCACCATGCATACGGTACTTGATATCAGATGTATAAAAGTTATTCTAACAAAATAATAAATACTGAGAATAATAAAGCGGAACCAGTCGGTGTAAAACACACGCACATGATATTCCAATGTAATAATAAAGACATAATAATAAAGACGAAACCGAGTCCGGCCAGAAAGCACATGAATGAGGATGTTCCAACGGAATAATAAAGACAAAATAATAAAGACGGAACCGTGTCCGTAAGTAAAATGCATGCAGGATGTTCCAACGGAATAATAAAAGATGTAATAATAGAAGAATGTCACCAAATATAGGGTATTAAGCAGATACTGAGTTATTCCAATGTAATAATAAAGAAATGGAATAACAGAAGTTCTCTTCTTGAATACAAAAGAATAATATCCCTTACCGTAAAATAATACTTGATATAAGAGTAGTGAAGTAGCAGAAAACTTTTCTTCTATCTCTCTATAGTCTCTCTCTATAGTTTCTCTCTAGAGTTCAGTGAATTCGTAAGAAAATAATGAAGGAATGAGCTTCTATTTATAGGAAAATGGAATGCATAGTAACTAATCCATGAACGGTCCAGATTGATTTACTTTAATCTGACGGTCCATATTTAAAGCAAAATCTTTTAAATAAAATATAATATATTTTATTTATAAAATATATATATATAACAATAATGCACAACTCCCTCCGTGCCTGAAACAAAATCTCCCCCTTAGTTTCCCACTTGCACTCAATCATACATATATATATATATATATATAATATAAATATACTAGCTATACATGTCACATTTATATATATATATATATATATATATATATATATATATATATATATATTATAATAATAACCTCCTCCCAGACCAAGTTAAGCCATCATCCCATTTTGTCAACTTTTCCAATTATATATATATATATATATATATATATCATCCTAGTATAATAATTCACCCACCATCTTTTTTTTTTTCTTTACCCACACACATTCACATGCACACACGTCACACACTCACACACACGATAATATATATGTTTGTATAATCTTCACCGACTATTTTGAAAAGCGGGTAAATGGGTGTCTATAAAATAAGTAAAACCGAAAGTGACTTTCCTGAAGCATCAATAATTAATACTGTGTGCTACTATGCAACACACGATATTATCGTACTTTTTTTTTTTGAGTAGTTCAACAAGATCAATGGTAAAACTTCCGTCGTTATTTCAATAAAATATTTTTGTTATTTTCTCAATCCGATAATAATTACATTTGCTAGGGGTCCACCAATGATTGTACCATCGCATTTAATATTTTCGTTTAAAACGAATATTCCCCGACCAATCGAATATTATATAACAACTTGCATAGTTTGCAAAATTTATAATTATTACCCACAACTATAATATTATATCATAATATTCAAAAATAATAATTATAGAAAATTCATTTTTATTCAAAAAGTTGGGGTCTTACAACCTCCCCTTCTTAAGAAATTTCGCCCTCGAAATTAGGGTACGTACTTGGTATATCGAAGAGGTAAGGATACCTTGACTTCATTTCAGATTCTAACTCCCAGGTCATTTCCTCAACATCGTGGTTTCTCCACAAAACTTTGACTTGAGGTATAACCTTGGAGCGTAGAATATGTTCCTTCTTATCCAAGATTTGAACAAGAACCTGTTCATACGTTAAATCTTTCGTTATTTTGTCCGGTTCCAACTCAATAATGTGGTTCGGGTCTTCCACATATTTACGTAACATGGATATGTGAAAAACGTTATGAACACGAGACATACTTAGTGGTAAAGCAAGTCTATAGGCTACAGTCCCTATTCGATCGAGAATTAAAAATGGGCCAATGAATCGTAGATTGAGCTTTCCTCTCTTTCCAAATCTCATAACCCCTTTCCATGGAGCAACACGTAACAACACATGATCTCATATATCGAATTCCACGTCCTTTCGATGAAGATCAGCATAACTCTTTTGTCGATCTTGTTAGGTTTTTATACGTTGTCGGATCGTTTGAATCTTTTCTGTAGTCATACATACCAACTCCGGTCCTAACAACATTGCTCCACCCACCTCATCCCAGCATACTGGAGAACGACACTTTCTTCCATACAACGCCTCGAATGGAGCCATGCCAATGCTTGTTTGATAACTGTTGTTGTAGGAAAACTCCACCAACGATAAGAACTTGTCCCAACTTCCCTTGAAATCAAAGACACAGAGTCTTAATAAATCTTCTAGAGTTTGAATAGTCCTCTCTGATTGTCCGTCCGTCTGAGGATGATATGCCGAACTAAATCGTAAATCCGTGCCCATAGCTTTTTACAAACTAATCCAAAATCGTGAAGTGAATCTTGGGTCACGATCAGAAACTATGGATACTGGCATACCATGCAGTCTTACAATCTCATTTATGTATATGGGAGCAAGACGTTCAAGTGTATAAGTTTCTCGTATTGGTAAGAAGTGAGCAGACTTGGTCAATCTATCAACAATGACCCAAATTGCATCAATGCCTTGAGAAACCTTAGGAAGACCATTAACGAAATCCATGGTAATGTGCTCCCACTTCCACTTTGGAATTTCAAGTGGTTGCAATGGACCTTTTGGTACTTGATGCTCCACCTTAACTCGTTGAGAAGTTAGACACCTTGAGATAAACAGCGCTATTTCTCTCTTCATATTGCTCCACCAAAATGTATAACGAAGATCACGATACATTTTGGTACTCCCAGGATGGATTGCAAACGGTGTGTTGTGCGCCTCCATCATGATTTTATACTTTAAATCGTGGTCGTTAGAACACAAAGTCCGGAGTTGACTTCAAGTATTCCTTCATCATCGATTCTTGCTTCCGGCATAGCACCTTCTTGCACTTTCTTCCTCATACGCATCAGCTCCAGGTCTGTAGTTTGAGCAGCTTTAACTTTATCAATTAAAGTTAGTTCTACTCGTATATTCGCCATCATCACGTGGGTCCCCTGAGTCTTTATCTCTATCTCTATTCTTTGCAAGTCACACAAAATGGGCCTTTCATATTGACAATATCGCACTCGCATTCGCAAGATATAATCTTCTACTCAATGCGCCGCCTACCACGCTCACTTTTCTAGGATGGTATTAGATTGTATGATCATAATCTTTCAAATTATTCCAAACCAACGTCGTTGTCGCATGTTGAGTTCCTTTTGAGTGAAAAAAATATTTGAGGCTTTTATGATCCGTAAAGATCTCCACTTTCTCCCCATACAAGTAATGCCTCCAAATCTTTAGTGCGAACAACAACCGCTAACTCTAGATCATGAGTAGGATAATTCCTCTCATATTCTTTGAGTTGTCGTGAGGCATAAAGCTATGACTTTCCCATGTTGCATGAGAACACATCCTAACCTTTGCCTCAAGCATCATCTTGAGATGACAAATCCTCCGAGCCGATGGTATTGTCGTAACAAATAAATGAGTCTCCTCTCGAGTTCTTGAAAACTCTTCTCACATTCCTCACTCCAACCGAACTTTGTCAGATCTTTCCGAGTCACCGAAAGTTAGTGGAGTAGTGATTCGAGAAAATCCTTCCACGAATCTCCGATAATAACCAGCTAAACCGAGAAAGCTACGTACTTCGGTCACTAATTTAGGTTGCTCCCAACTATGAATAGCTTCAATCTTTGTTGGGTCAACAGATATTCCATGACTTGATACCACGTGCCCAGGAAATGCTACTTCCTTAAGCTAGAACTCACATTTCTTCAACTTGGCATAAAGCTTATATTCACGAAGCTTTTGGAGTATTTGCCTCAAGTTTTTCTTATGATATTCACGGGTTTTGGAATATATGAGGATGTCATCAATAAAGACGACCACAAAGTGATCCAAATATTCTTTGAATACTCGGTTCATCATATCCATGAAGGCAGCAGGAGCATTAGTTAATCCAAAAGACATGACTAGGAATTCATAATGCCCATACCGAGTTCTGAAAGCCGTCTTTGGAATGTCATCGGTTCTAATCTTCAACTGGTGATATCCGGAATGATGATCAATCTTTGAAAAGAATTTGGCTCCTTGCAACTGGTCAAACAAGTCATCAATACGTGGCAATGGGTACCCATTTTTGATGGTGACATAATTCAACTCCCGATAAACAATACAAAGTCGCATACTCCCGTCTTTCTTTTTCACGTAGCGTAGCAGAGCACCCCAAGGAGAAGTACTCGGACTAATAAAGTCAATGTCTAACAATTCCTCGCAGTTAGGTCTTTAACTCTTGAAGTTCAATAGAGCCATTCGACATGGGGCTTTGGAAATGGGTTTTGTACCGGTTCAAGGTCGATACAAAATTCAATTTCACGCTCCGGGGTAGGCCAGAAGTTCTTCAGTGGAATACGCCGTAAAATTCATTAACAATAGAAATATCATTCAAAACCGACGTATTTTTGTTTAGATCCGTGATATGAGCTAAGAAAGCTTGACATCCGCTTTTCAATAAACGAATAGCTTTTTATGGCTTGAGATGAGCGATGATTGATTTTAATGGTTTGGTTGCTTGAATTCGTATAATAGGTTTGTTAGGAATATGAAAGCTAAGAACCTTACGAAAACAATAAATTTTTGCATGATGAGTAGTTAACAAATCAATCCCTAGAATTACGTCAAATGCAAGTATTTTCAATGAAATAAGATCGACAGGTAATGTTAGGGTACCGATTTGAACCAAACAAGACTTATAAACTGTGGATGTAATGAAGGTTTCTCCCAATGGAGTTTCAATAGATAAATCAAAATCCAATTTCTCCGGAGTCAAATTTAAGCGTTGAGCGCAAGTAGGAGAAATGAAAGAATGGGTAGAACCGGTATCAAATAAAGTATAAACTTTGCTAGAGTTTATGATTAGCTTACCCTAGATGACCTCGTTCGGGTTCCTTGCTTTCTGGGAGGTCACAACAAACGCCTCCTCAGACTATTCGGCTGACTTTTTCGGGACTACCTTTGACGCCCATCCTAGTTTGGACTTGTCTTGATTGCACAACAAAAGTGGGCCAGGTGACCTTCTCTTCCATAGTTGTAACATGCTTTGGATGGCATCCCACAGTTGGGACTGATGAGTCCCTCTCCTCCACACTTGAAGCATATAATAGGTGGGCGTTCTCCTTCCTTAACGACAGGTGCTGATGTTGATGTCTTTCCATCATTGTTGAATCTCCTCTTCTTGAAATGTCCATTCTTATTGTTTTAGCCATGATTACCACCAAAGTGGTTACCATTTCTGGCCTGTTGATTTCCTCCACGCTTGTTGTCACCACTTCGATGACTGCTCTCACTAGTATTATCATTTTGCCGGCTGCTCTCCTTTGGTTGGTTTAACTCATTATCACATTCCAATAACTGAGCCCTATTAACAACATATGAATACAAACACAGTTTATGAGAGATAAGATATTGACGTATCTCAGGTTTTAAACCTCTTAAAAACATTCGCATCATTCTCTTCTCATTATCAACCAAATGGGACGCAAACCGGGACAACTCGACAAACTTGGCTTCGTACTGCAATACGGTCATGCTGTTTTGTTCCAGCTTGATGAACTCTACCTCTTTCATGTGACGAATACTTTTGGGAAAGTACTTATCGTTGAACAGTTCATGGAACTTCTCCCAAGACATCTTCAGTGCTGCAGGTTGAGTACGTTTTATAGATTCTCACCAGTAATCTGCCTCTGCACGCAACATGAAGGTGGCAAAGGGAACCTTTTCCTCCTCGGAGCATCCCAAGACATCAAATATCTTGTTAATCTGCTTTATCCACGCCTCTCGCCTTAAGTGGTTTTGGCTTTCCAAAAACTCCGGTGGTCCCAGCTTCCTTAAATCGCTTCATGCGGTGACCATCCGAGAGTGCCAGTGATTTCCACCGCATTTTGTATGTGAGCCGCCTCTCCTGATGTTGCATGAATTGTATAAAGCCTCTGAACATTCCATCGTTCATCATTTGGTCATTGTTGTTGTTTGCTTGAGGAATGTCGCCTTCCTGATGCACATTATCCTGAATATTGATCTGTGGAGACTCAACGGTCTCCTGTGCTCCATTGATGTTCTCAACATTCTCGGATGCCATTTTCAAACACTACCACAAAACAAGGGTTAAATAACATATCACATAATTATCCTTATACTCTGACCAACCAATTTAAATATCAAATAAACTTAGGTAGGTCATACTAGCGAAAGAATTCCCCGTCTCTCCCCTCCTAGTTCTTGTCTCACATCTTAGCTAGGGATCACATCCCTAAGCTTTGATACCAACTGTGACGCCCCCAAAATAGGTATACATCACCCATCTAGAGTCGCCAAATACATGGTACAAAATTCATATACAAACTAATAATACAGCAGTCGTGTAAAATACGACAAAACATATGCTGTGAGTTTAAATACAAATATTGTCTTCTAGACAATATCCATTCTCAAATAGAGTCCTCGTTACATTTATTATCACACTATTTTACAGAATAGTGAGGACTACTAAAACACCATCTCGGACCATCACTCCGTTCCCCGACTAGTCCCAGCTACGTTCTCATTTCCTGAAGAGAACAGTGAAAGAAAGGGTGAGCTCAACTAGCCCAGCAAGAAATATTATGACTAAGATAATGCAGAATAAATTATCATTAGTCTCCAACAATGTTAAACTGATAAAATACAATAGACATCAAGTTTAACTGCAGCAGATCAAACAATGCATTAAAAGAGTCAAGTAGAGAATAGAATCTACTATCTTTTATGATTTAAAAAGTTTTTCATCACTTTTATCGCTGAGACTCAGCTTAATAAATAATTCACATCATCCCTGCACTACGGCCAAGGATATTCATTAAGGTCACGACCACAAATTCCATGCACTACGGGCCAAGGATATTTGTGTATTCATCAATGGTCATGATCACGCCAACAACTATCCATAAACGCACTACGGGCCAATGAGGGCTTTTACTACATCATTTGTAACATTACGGTCATGATTACACCGAATAATCCCTGGTCATAACCATACCAAGTCCATCCATGCTCTACAGGCCACAAATGACTTTCAAAAAATATAAACATGAGGATGATGACAATAATATAAGAATTCAATAAAACAAGTTCAAGAATTAAGTTATTCAGGAACTAATAACGTCCAAATTGTCAACATGATACTGCTTTGTAGAGTAAAATTCAAGAATGCTTAGAAGAATATTTCCATGAAAAATACTAGATGAAGCACAAATATCAAGGATATTTCACTAATTTCATGGAGTATAGAAGTCAAAATTTTAACCAACCGAGAATAATAAGGAATGGAATAACAATGTAAATCACCACGCATGCAGTATCAGATAGACAAAAGTTATTCCAACAGAATAATAATAACGGAACCGTGTCGTGAAAATCACATCGACGTGGATGTTCCAACAAAATAATAAAGAATGGAATAACAATGTAAATCACCATGCATACGGTACTTATGAGATGCATGCATTATTCTAATGTAATAATAAATATGAGAATAATAAAGAGCGGAAACCAGTCCAGGTGTAAAAAACACACGCATGTGATATTGCAATGTAATAATAAAGACATGTAATAATAAAGACGGAACCTGTGTCCGGCGTAAAAGCATGTATGTGGTGTTCCAACTAATAATGAAGACCGAATAATAAAGGCGGAACAAGGTCCTGCCAGAAAGAAAGCATGCATGTGATGTTCCAACGGAATAATAAAGATGTAATAATAGAAGAATGTCACCAAGTATAGGGTATTCAGCGATACAAAAGTTATTCCAATGTAATAATAAAGAAATGGAATAATGTAAGTTCTCTTCTTGAATACAAAAGAATAATATCCCTTAATGTAAAATAATACTTGATATAAGAGTAGAAGAAGTAGTAAAACTTTTCTTCTATCTCTATAGTCTCTCTCTATAGTTTTCTCTCAGAGTTCAAATGAATTCAGAAGAAAAAAATAATGAAGCTAAATGAGCTTCTATTTATAGGAAAATGGAATGCATAAGAACTAATCCATGAACGGTCCAGATTGATTTACTTTAATCTGACGGTCCATATTTAAAGAAAAATCTTTTAAATAAAATATAATATATTTTATTTATAAAATATATATATATATAACAATAATGCACAACTCCCTCCGTGCCTGACTCAAAATCTCCCCTTTAGCTTCCCACTTGGACTCAATCATACATATATATATATAATATAAATATACTAGCTAGCACATGTCACATTTATATATATATATATAAATATTATAATAATAACCTCCCTCCCGACCAAGTTAAGCCATCATCCCATTTTGTCAACTTTTCCAATTATATATATGTCATCCTAGTATAATAATTCACCCACCATCTTCTTTTTCTTCTTTACCCACACACATTCACATGCACACACGTCACACTCACACACACGATAATATATATGTCAGATAATCTTCACCAACTATTTTGAAAAACAGTAAATGGGTGTCTATAAAATAAACAAAACCGAGTGACTTCTCCCGTAAGCATCAATAATTAATACCGTGTGCTACTATGCAACTACGCCAGACATCGTATTTTTACTACCGAAAGTAGTACAACAAGATCAATCAGTAAAACTTCCGCCGTTATTTTAATAAAATATTTTTGTCGTTTTCTCAATCCGACAATAATTACATTATGGGGTCCACTAATGATTGTGCCATCGCATTTAATATTTCGCTTAAAACTAATATTCCCCGACCAATCGAATATTATATAACAACTTGCATACTTTGCAAAATTTATAATTATTACCCACAACTATAATATTATATCATAATATTCAAAAATGATAATTATAATAAATTCATTTTTATTCAAAAAGTTGGGGTCTTACATAAACCCTAGTTTTCTATCTCTATAGAAAAAGAACGTACTCTCCAACAACTGGAATCATGTATGTTGTGAAAAAGTCAACAACCACTGCACCCATAATAAGACTCCTTTTATTTATTTATGGATTTATAATTTAATTTATCCAGAAATCAATAACATCCAAATTGTCAACATGATACTGCTTTGTAGAGTAAAATTCAAGAATAATATTCATGTACCAAAAATAATTTGGACAGAAAAGAATTATATTTTTCGGGTGAATAGTACCCCATGAATAGTACCCTGACATGAAAAGTGTCCCGAATACCCGAGTGAATGATACTAGAGTGAATAATAATCGGGTGAATAGTAACCCGTGAATAATAACTCGTAAAAAAAACCCCGAAGAAAATGAAATTCCATGACGAGTACAAAAGAAATGATATCTTAGACGAGTATAATAGAATATACGAAACTGCAAATCGATTTTCACCTGCCATGTGGTAATCCATGTAGACAAATCATTTCCATAATTTAATAAAGAATGAATACGAAGGATCATTCACCATGCATGTGGTAATCAACATGTATAAAGTTATTCCAAATGTAATAATAAAGAATGGAATAATGTAAGAATTCACGAGCATGCGATAGATCGCATGCATAAAAGTTATTCCAACAGAATAATAAAGAATGGAACCGGTCATGCGTAATCCGCATGCATGGATATTCCAATAGAAAATAAAGAATGGAACCTGGTCATGCAGAATCCGCATGTATGTAATATTCCAACAAAATAATAAAGAATGGGATAACAACAGAATTCACGGTGCATGCGATAGATCGCATGACGAGATAGGTTATTCCAATGAATAATAAAGAAACGGAACCGGTCATGCGTAATCCGCATGCATGCGGTGATATTCAAACATAATAATAAAGAATGGAATAACAATGAATTCACACAGCACGCGATAGATCAAATGATGCATAAAAGTTATTCCAATGTAATAATAAAGAATGGAATAATGAAGAATTTCACCGTGTATGCGGTACTTGCAGACAAAGTTATTCCAACATAATAATAAAGAATGGAATAATAACCCTTATGAGTATTGAAAGAAAATAACTATCTTCATGAATACGAAAGAATAATACCTCTTACCTCAAAAGAAGACTGGATACTAAAATAGTGAGGTAGCAGACTTCTCTTCTTCTTTCTCTCTATAATAATTGCTCTATAGCTTTAGTAAATTGGTGAAAATAATGAAGGGATGAGCTTCTATTTATAGGAAAATATATTTTTGATAATTGCACGTTTTGGGGCTCAAAATATTACAGTATAATACCTTCCTCTTTTCCTTCATTTTTAATTTAGTCCTGCAAGTATTATCAAACTTGCACCACCTCCCCTAATAGTAAATCATGTGAATCAATAGTTATAATCATGTGAAAATACGAATTACAGTATAGTACCTTCATCTATACCTCCATTTTTAACTTAGTCATTGGTGCCTCTTTTTTGGTTCTAACAAAAGAGCTCTAACTCATGCAAGTATACATGTGTCAACAAGCTATAAAGAGTAAGTCGAGTATCGATCCACGGAGAAAGTTGCTAAATCAAATTATTATGCATTAACTCTATAACTATTTTTATATGTTTAAACTAATAATTATGATTATGATTGAAAATTACTTTAGAATCAAATAACAACTAAAATAAGAATAATAATGAAATAAATCAAATCTGGAAATAATGGGATCCTAACTTCATTTAATAATTCATCTAATTACCACCATCATGTAAGATTGTTCACATATCACATGAAAGTAGTCAATAGCACTAATATAGACATAACCATTTTTCAATGTATTATAACCTACTCATATAGCATCCACATGCAATAGACACCATGTAATCATCAACAAAACCAATCTCACTATATTTCTATGTCAAATTGCAGCAGTATTGAATTGAAGCACAAGCCCTTATTTAACTCATACGGTGAAACAATATATGTCTATCTGATTCACGAAATACAAAGCTAAGCAAAACAGTCCCATATACGCATGCTATCATGATTACAATCTATACCCGCATGTTATTTTTCAATTCCATACAAGTACCTAAAACGAATGGTGATGAATCATTTATGCATGCATGCAAATCAACAATGATAGAAATTCCATATGATATGCAAAACAGCCCAGCAGTCAAGCAATCAATTAAACTACATATTAAAATCCGTTAGAATCCCATAATGGAGTTTAGTTCATGACTGAACCAAAAGCCATTATGGGATCAAAGCAAAACATGGATAATAAACAAACAATTGAAAGAGAAAGGATAGAATCGATCAAACCCAATTCACGACATAATCCAATAAGAACGTTCAAATCCTCAATAAAATCCAGCAAAGGAACAGTTGTTTATCCACAGTGATTGAAAATCCAAAGAAGAAGTAGAGAATAAGGAGTTTATGCTTAGTTCTATGCTGGAATTCTCTCAAAGTGTAAACCCTAGTTGCCAATATGAAAACACGTCAAAACTAACTGAATAATACATCTAGTACCAACCAGAATTGTTTTAACCCATTACAACTCTTAAAATTTAAAAATTAAATTAAAACAGATCAACAGCCTCAAATTTCGTGCACGGGCACGCGCTTCCCCTTTGTATTACTCGCGCGTGCGCGCATGTCCAAAGTCTGGTCCAACCGGTTGATCGCGCAGGCGAGTATCTTCAAGCCAATATATCCGCGCGGCCGCGCAGCTTCTGCAATTTTGATTCTGTGTTCTGCTGCTGCTACTACTTTGTCCTGCTGCTCAATCTTTTCCTACTGCTCATTCTTTTGTCCACCCATGCTTGGTTTCTTTGCTCCACTCAATCCTCATGTTGTGCCTTCAATGATCACATGCCATCTACCGTCACCAAGTTATGCCATATCCTGCACTTTTACACCAAAGGAGTTCTCAGTACATGTAATGCAAAATATTACGAAATGCAACTAAAAATACACTAAAATGTACTTAAGATGGGCATAGTTTGCGTGAATTGATATCCAATAAGTAGGTATAAAACCCACTTATCAAATACTCCCAAACTTAAACTATTGCTTGCCCTCAAGCAATTCGTAAAACATAAAACACTAAAAATGCAACAACATTCTATGCTAGTAAATCATGATGCAAACGAGTCTCACATTGTTCCATCTATAACAGAATTTTAGTCCAAAATGCCTCAGCGAATTATCTAGATTCAAGAATACAAATTAAAACCAAACTATAGGCATAATATCATACACTCAGATAATTAATATATGCTATAAAGATGCTGTGTGTTTGTGTTGTGTTCACCAAAACTTGATTTAAACAAAGAATACACATGTTAAACTACTCAAAAGAGAAAATTACAGTCTAAATCAAGACTCATGTATACTTATGCAACGAAGACTGTTCCAACATATCAAAATAAACTAAGGTTCAACAATGGGCTTAACTGCTTTATTGCTACTCACGAGGGCAATTTTCACTCTTTCCCGCGGTGTTTATTGCTATTTTTTTTCTTTTTCTTTCTTTTTTTTCACATGACTATGCAATGCCTCATTCCATTAGGCAAACACTACTACCCCTTAGCGAGCGTTCAACTAACGACTCCTAAACCATGAAAGGCCTTAGGGCGCTAGGTGTTAAGATACCCCTACGGGCGTACTTACTCAAGTAGCCAGGGCCCCGAAATAAGAATAGCCACGTTATTGCAATATATTTTTTTTATACATAGCATACCCATGTTTTCCCACAGTTTAAACTAAACATAAACATGCAAAATTTAAACTAAACATGAAAATTTAAACTAAACATGCAGATACTATATGCAACTATACTACTACCCCAATACCCCCAAACTGTACCGAATTCTGCACCATCTGAATAGTGCCCAGTTTAATCTCGAAAGTATTTGCTACTATCTCCGGTCTGACTATGCTAGACTGCAGTCCATTAATATTTGGCATGGAATAGTCCCTTAGAGCTCAATGCTCTTCTCTTTGCTCGATTCTTTGTTCTTCTGCCATACTAGATGTAGTACTCTCTAACTGTGCTTGCAAATTTCTCTGCACACTCGCTTTCCAACCTCTTCCGTTAATATTACCCTGTGCTGGTGTCAATTCTGAGTTGGACGATCGTGTGTGCATAAAAATTCTACAAGTACCTGAAACCAAAACAAAAACAAGAATAGAAATGAGATAAGATTAGATTTGTCAAAGTCATACAATATAGCTTAAAATTGATGACAATTATTTAAATTTAAACGCCTTTCCCCGGCAACGACGCAAAAAACTTGTTGCCTCTTTTTTGGTTCTAACAAAAGAGCTCAAATGCATGTAAGTATACATGTCTCAACAAGCAATACAGAGTAAGTCGAGTATCGATCCACGGAGAAAGTTGCTAAATCAAATTATTATGCATCAACTCTATCACTATTTTTTATGCTTAAACTAATAATTATGATTATGATTGAAAATTACTTTAGAATCAAATAACAACTAAAATAAGAATAATAATGAAATAAATCAAATCTGGAAATAATGGGATCCTATCTTCATTTAATAATTCATCTAATTACCACCATCATGCAAGATTGTTCACATATCACAGGAAAGTAGTCAAGAGCACTAATATAGACATAACCATTTTTCAATGTATTATGACCTACTCACATAGCATCCACATATAATATACACCATGTAATCATCAACAAAACCAATCTCACTATATTTCTATGTGAAATGCTAGCAGTGTTGAATTTAAGCACAAGCCCTTATTTAACTCATACGGTGAAACAATATCTGTCTATCTGATTCATGAAATACAAAGCTAAGCAAAACAGGCCCATATACGCATGCTATCATGATTAAAATCCATACCCACATGTTATTTTTCAATTCCATACAAGTACCTAAAACGAATTGTGATCAATCATTCATGCATGCAAATCAACCATGATAGAAATTCCTTATGATATGCAAAACAGTCCAGCAGTCAAGCAATCAATTAAACTACATATTAAAATCCGTTAGAATCCCATAATGGAGTTTAGTTCATGACTGGACCAAAACCATTATGGGATTAAAGCAAAACATGGATAATAAACAAACAATTGAAAGAGAAACGATAGAATCGATCAAACCCAATTACTGATTACAATCCAATAGTAACGTTCAAATCCTCAATAAAATCCAGCAAAGGAATAGTTGTTTATCCACAGTGATTGAAAATCTAAAGAAGAAGTGGAGAATAAGGAGTTTATGCTTAGTTCTACGTTGGAATTCTCTCAAAGTGTAAACCCTAGTTGCCAATATGAAAACATGTCAAAACTAACTAAATAATACATCTGGTACCAACTAGAATTGTTTTAACCCATTACAACTCTTAAAATTTTAAAAATTAAATTAAAACAGTTCAGCAGCCTCAGATGTCACGCACGGGCGCGCGCTTCCTATTTGTATTCCTCACGCGGGAGCGCGTGTTCAAAGTCTGGTCCAACTGGTTGATCGGGCGGTCGTGCGTCCTCAAGTTTATATATCATAAGCTGGCTGCCGCTTCTATTATTTTGATTACGTGTTCGACATCGCTCTTCGCTTTGTCCATTGCTCATTCTTTTCCTGCTGCTCATTCTTTTGTCCACCCATGCTTGGTTTCTTTGCTCAACTCCATCCTCATGTTGTGCCTTCAATGATCACATGCCATCTACCGTCGCCAAGTTATGCTGTAACGACCCGAAAAATCGAATTTTCCAGAATTTAAGTTTAAAGAATTAGTTATTAATAAAATGAATTTTTATTAATAATATTATATGTTATGTGTTTATTAATTGTTCTAGAGCCAAGGATGATTATATGTCAGGAGGATTCTGGCTACGAGCTAGACTAAGCGATTAAGAATTTTTAAGACGAAAATGAAAATTTTCCAGGAACAAAAATATTTCCAGGGAAAAAGACGAAATAGGCACTATTTATCCAACGAAACCTAAGGGTTAGGGTTTGAATAACCTAAGCCATTCTGAGAGTTCGGTATGTCGAAATGACATTCTGTCGAAAGATTTGACGATAATATATCTTGAAAAGTTAAGCCGATAAAAGTTTTTCTCGAAAAATGTGTAGAAATCGGACGAAATAAAAACGACGAAAAGTACTGCTGTGTAATTTTCACTCATTTAACTACGTTAGGGTAAAACGTGAAGGAAAACGCTCAATGCCAAAAAGTGTTTTTCAGTTTTCCAGAAATCCGAAGAATACGTAAAAGTTAATCGGTAAAGGAAAGATGAAATATCCAAAAATATTTGGATTCCGAGTATCGCAGTTTTTAAAACTGTCGGACGAAAACTCGAAAGACGGAACCAAGTAGACTTAAGGGCTAAGTTAACTTAACACCTAAGTAATGAATAGTAAGGAGGTGTGAATAGTAAGGAGGTTAGGGGTGAAATGACTATTTTTCCCTACCTTTGGAAAATCTATAAATAGGAAGCTTATTTCATTTAAATGGGATTTTGAAAATCCTACATTAAAGAGAGAGAATTCGGTTGGAGAGGGAGAAGGAAGAGCATTAGCATGATTGATCGGATTAATAATGTTCGTGAAAAAGAAAAGCTAGCAAATCGCTGGTTTTGTCTAGCGGAAGAAAAATAAAGAGGAAAGGTATTAAAACCTAACTTCTATGTTAGATCTTCTTTAAGTTTTATATGTTTAAAACATAACTTAATGAGAATAAGAAGTAGAAAATGTTAGGGATGATTTCATATGGTTGAAATCATGAGAAATAAGAAAAATAAGAATTTGAAGTTTAGTAAATAAATTTCTTAAGGAAGTATAAGATTCGTAATGAATTAGAACAATCCGAGTGGATAATATCAATAAGTAGGTGTAATAAGTAAGGAATGATGATCTATAACATCAACTTCCAATAAAAAGTGAAATAGTAATCCAAAATATCGAATAAAATGAAGAACGAACGAAGAACACGAAGAACATGCGAAGAACACGAAGAACGTTGTTGATGGACAAATTTAAAACCATCGTAGGATAATTGTTGTTGATGGACAAGTTTAAAACCATCGCGTATAAGTTAGATGCATATTGCTTGGTTAGGAACGATAGAAACGTTCATGAAGAACGGATTAAAACTTAGCTATAATGAAGTTATGGCAAAAATTTCGTAAAAGACAAACGAGAATTAGAAAGTTAGTAAATGAACCCGAACGTGTATGGTTTCATAAGGATGTAAGAGAACATAGAAAACATGAGTCGTGGACTCAAGAACGAATGAATTCCAAGTTCGGATGGCCGAATTACGGACGAACAAACAAAGAGCGTTAAAAATGTAAAATGAACAAAAGGTGAACATCAAGCCAATCGAATGGCACGTTAATGGATTTAGAATGAAGTTCTGTCCATGGGTTATTGAAGCACGTAAGATAAGGAAGAGAATGGCTTTAGAAGGACCTCGTTCTGAGTTATAACGAATAAGTTATGGAAGCGGGAAGTAAGCGTTTCAAATTGGATTTAACACTTAGAAGAAATTTTCAAGAATTAGGGCTTGGCGCTACGGCGCCAACCATGCCTTGTAAGGTGTGATACAGCAAGCTGCACTAGAGAGTCGGCACTAAAAACTCAAGGCATGGCATGATGAGAGATAGAGAGAGAGAGAGGCACAAACAGCCAGCAGTAGGGAAAAGCCAGAGAAGAGCTTTTAACTGATCAACTCTTGGGGGAAACATACGGGAAGATAAAGAACATAATGTTCAACTAATATAACACTTAAACAAGTGAATTAAACCTTTAGTACAGGTTGAAAGAAATGGTCAAAAGAGATTAAAAGATCAAGAAGAGAATAAACGTAAACGTAAATGTAACGCAGTTACGAGCGGTCTTAGCATACAACAAACGGTATGGCTTGGACATTAAGAATGACAAATGAACATGGGGTTAAGGTAATGGATAACAAAAGTAATAAGTAAGATATGAATGGTATTAAGAAAGCCGTAATGAACGGTAACAAGATTAATGGGAGCCGAATGTGAGTCGGATGAGAACGTTAGAATAAAATGTAAGCGTTGAACACTTTAACCGATGTGAAGGTTGAGGGTACGCAAATATTAAACGGATAGAACCTACACCCCGTGTATGGTTTGACCGTAAGATGATGAAGATCAATGATTAAACTGTGAACGGTAAAGAAGTTGAATTAAAGATAATAACGTTTAACGTAACAAAGCCGAGTTAAGGATTAAAGGGAATGATCGCTCAGAGTATACAAAAGATTGTATGACTTAGACGATAAAGAATGAATCCTGCGGTATGGCATTTAATTGCCAAAAAGCCATAAGGAATAAGAAATTAATTTAACGAACATATAGTTTAATAGTTCGGATAAGTTTAGATAAGTTAGGTTGTGGTGAAATCGTAACCTTTGATGGTTGACATATGGGAGCTGGGCTAAACAATTCCTTCAGAGAGCGAAGGTATATACAAAACTGGCAACCAATCTAACTCACTGTTATGGGTAGTGTAGATAAGACGGGAACTTGTTTGTTGGTTGTTTGTGGGAAACCACTCAGAGTACCATATGGACTACTAGCAGAGAAGTGATGTGTGCTGAGTCTTAGAGAAGTAATAAGAAGAAGATAAGAATGTAAAACATCAAAGATGACGAACGTATAAGTAAGACATCTCCGTATGTCATGAAGCCGTAGAACGGTAGTGAAAGTGGTCGCGTAAACTTAGGTTGCAAGAACGCGAACCCTAAGAAGTAAAGTTAAGTAAACTAATGCATAAGTCAAAGATGTATGACTAATTGGTGTATGTGGTGTTTTCTTATGTGTTATATAAGAATTGAGATGAGCAGTTCAGCGTAAGCTGTAGCTGGGCGTAAGGCAAGTTTCCTAACTGCATTCATATTTCAAATGAATGCTAGTTTCTTAAACTTCTCAGATGTTGAACTTGAGAAGTTCCGTCTATGTGCTAATGTGCGATATTTGTACAAGGTGGTAGAACGTATGAGGCCTTGTGCCACAATGTGAACACTTCGGTATTTTTATGAGATGAATTGTTCTGTGATTTAACTGTTCAATAAGAGAATGCTCTGTTTATACATGATCCGTTATTGTTAAGTATGTGCTAATGATTCTAATTTTACGTAATGTGTATGAAAAAGGTAGAAGAATGAAAGTATTTTAAAATTAAAGTGAATATTGTTTTAAAATGATAGGAATCGAGACTATTCCTATTATTCAAGCTGCTTCATAACCTTTGTTCGGTTATTGAAGTCTTAAAAGAATGTTTGAATTCTTGAAGATGTTTGTTCAACTCAATTATGACTTCTGTTGGGCAATTGAATGCTCACACTTGCTTTAAATTAAAAACATTTTCAGCGAACGATGTTAGAAGAACTTAAGGATCCCGTAAAGATCAAGCTGGCGGTATCTAGATGAAGTGCCATTCGGAATGTGGATGAGCGAGAAGATCAAGTGAAGACTTGTAATATAAAATAAGTTAAATGAACTTTAGATTAGTTTAATGAACTGTTATGTATCCTTAGTGGCAGATGAAAGTCACTCTTGTAAGATGGAATGAATAATGTATTTATCATTATTTATAATGAAAAAGGTTATATGGTTTTTAGAACCTGGGATTTGAGAGTATATGTTGTTATATTTAGCTATATAATGATGTATGTTTGGGAGAAGATGGGATCGTGACGTACAAAATTTGGGTGTGAAGAAGATAGATTTTGATTTTGGGGCGTTCTGATTGGTATCAAAGCTGATAGGTTATAAATCTTAGGTAAGAGTATCTAAGAATATAATCGTAGAGAGATGGATAAGAAGATCACCACGTGATCATAGTGAATCGTAGTAACAGATGATCTGTGAAAAGATGAATGATTTATAGTACTACGAAGTAGTACATGAAGAAGAACTCAGATTGAGTTGTGAAGGATAGTATATGAATTAAAGAAAATTCGTATTAAGTTAAGAGAGATTTAGGAGTTATAAAATTTCAATTGAGGACTCATGTGATAGCTAAGTTGTATGAACCTTTGTATGGGCAGAGGTTTGTGCTTGGTGTAACAACTGCTTAGCTTATTACAGTGATAATCATTGGAATTGGTCACGCTATCAAGATGTATATGACGAGAAGGTGAATCTTTTCTCATGTATATACTTGATAGGTAGAGAACGATAAGGTAGGTGCGAGTTCTTGAAACTCATACTTATGGTACATTCGTGACTCATAATGATATGGTATGTTTTTGAACTTCTCAGCGAATAGACGCTTATGATCTGTCTGGGATGGTTCTTAAACTCATATTATTGTGGAAAGTTCCTGAACTCATAATATGTGGTAAGTTGATGGACTGTGCTAAGGTAGATGGATGTTTAGACTGAAAACAAGTTGTTTCCAGTAGGCTTAGTATTGAAGGTGCTAGAGAAGATTAAGTACTATCGCAGTAAGACAATGAAGGAAGAAGGAGAATAGGATATTCCAAGTCATCTAGCTATGCTAGATTTCGAAGTTTATCGAAATCGTGCTTATGTGTTCGTATTTTGAAAATAAAAGAATTGGTTCAACTTTTGGAACTAATAGATTTTTAAAAGAGCTATTCTTGGTATGTCTATGCTAATTATTTCGGCTAGACAGAAATTGATTTGAAATATCAAAATGAATTTTATATCATCAGTGCATTTGATGCAAGGATGGTAAAAGGATGGAGTTATTAATGCAATTGAACCTGGTGTTGGATGTGATCTTAGGATCAACAACCCGCTATGGTATGATGTATAATGACGAAGTCACAAACTGACGAAGTCCTCAACGCATCGTGAAAAGTACCAGTATCATGACGTCATAAAACGCTTTTGATGTATTGTGAAAAGAATTTAAAGAAGTAATCGATGTCAATTGAGTTGACTAGATTTAATGTTTCACGTTGATATCCAATTTATTGGTATGGTCTAAGCTACTTGATTCCGCTAGACAAATGTTATGTCATGTTTAAAAGAAAATCAAGCTTTTCTTGAGAAGTTGTGCCAATCCAAATTGTTTTGGTGCGGAATCTAATGATTAAGTCTGAGGTGAACACACCCCGAATGGGGTTATACAATGGGTTGATCGCCTACGTATGGAAGATGTAGTTTACCTTCTTGGTGATTGTAAACTGCTAGTAAGAGTTCATGGTCAATTTGACCCCTCAGCAAAAGTATGAAATATTTTAAGGGGATTTTTATATTCCTCATTGTTCATTCTACTTAATAATTCTTGATAAGTTGTGAAGGTGAGAGAATGTTTGAAAGATAGGAACTTCTTTGAAGAGAAGTTGAGAAGATGGGTAGGCTGAAATTTTGAGGACAAAATTCTGTGAAGAAGGGGTGAATGTGATGACCCGGGTATGGGTTTGGTTTTAAGAAATTCTGAGGACGGAATTTTTATAAGAATGGAAGAATGTAACGACCCGGAAATTTGGATTTTCCAGAATTTAAGTTTAAAGAATTAGTTATTAATAAAATGAATTTTTATGAATAATATTATGTGTTATGTGTTTATTAATCGTTCTAGAGCCAAGGATGATTATAAGTCGGGAGGATTCTAGCTACGAGCTAGACTAAGCGATTAAGAATTTTCAAGACGAAAATAAAAAAATTTCTGGAACAAAAATATTTCTGGGGAAAAAGACGAACTAGGCACTATTCATCCAACGAAACCTAAGGGTTAGGGTTTGAATAACCTAAGTCATTCTGAGAGTTCGGTATGTCGAAATGACATTCCGTCAAAAGATTTGATGATAATATATCTTGAAAAGTTAAGTAAGCCGATAAAAGTTTTTCTCAAAAAACGTGTAGAAATCGGACGAAATAAAAATGACGAAGAGTACTGCTGTGTACTTTTCACTCGTTTAACAACGTTAGGATAAAACATGAAGAAAAACGCTCAACGCCAAAAAGTTTTTTTCAGTTTTCCGGAAATCTGAAGAATACGTAAAAGTTAATCGGCAAAGGAAAGACGAAATATCTAAAAATATTTGGATTTCGAGTATCGCAGTTTTTAAAACTGTCGGACGAAAACCCGAAAGACGGAACCACGTAACTTAAAGGCTAAGTAGACTTAAGGGCTAAGTTAACTTAACACCTAAGTAATGAATAGTAAGGAGGTGTGAATAGTAAGGAAGTTAGGGGTGAAATGACTATTTTTCCCTAGCTTTGGAAAATCTATAAATAGGAAGCTTATTTCATTTAAATGGGATTTTGAAAATCCTACATTAGAGAGAGAGAGAGAGAATTCGGATGGAGAGGGAGAAGGAAGAGCATGAGCATGATTGATCGGATCAATAATGTTTGTGAAATAGAAAAGCTAGCAAATCGCCGGTTTTGTCTAGCGGAAGAAAAATAAAGAAGAAAGGTATTAAAACCTAACTTCTATGTTAGATTTTCTTTAAGTTTTATATGTTTAAAACATAACTTAATGAGAATAAGAAGTAGATAATGTTAGGGATGATTTCATATGGTTGAAATCATGAGAAATAAGAAAAATAAGAATTTGAAGTTTAGTAAATAAATTTCTTAAGGAAGTATAAGATTCGTAATGAATTAGAATGATCCGAGTGGATTATATCAATAAGTAGGTGTAATAAGTAAAGAATGATGATCTATAACATCAAATTCCAATAAAAAGTGAAATCGTAATCCAAAATATCGATTAAAATGAAGAACGAACAAAGAACACGAAGAACATGCGAAGAACACGAAGAACGTTGTTAATGGACAAATTTAAAACCATCGTAGGATAATTGTTGTTGATGGACAAGTTTAAAACCAACACGTATAAGTTAGATTCATATTGCTTGGTTAGGAACGGTAGAAACGTTCATGAAGAACGGATTAAAACTTAGCTATAACGAAGTTATGGCAAAAATTTCGTAAAAGACAAAAGAGAATTAGAAAGTTAGTAAATGAACCCGAACGTGTAGGGTTTCATAAGAATGTAAGAGAAAATAGAAAACATGAGTCGTGGACTCAAGAACGAACGAATTCCGTGTTCGGATGGCCGAATTACGGACGAACAAACAAAGATCGTTAAAAACATAAAATGAACAAAAGGTAAAGATAAAGCCAATCGAATGGCACATAAGATAAGGAAGAGAATGGCTTTAGAACGACCTCCTTTCGAGTTATAACGAATAAGTTATGGAAGCGGGAAGTAAGCATCTCAAATTGGATTTAACCATTAGAAGAAATTTTCAAGAATTAGGGCTTGGCATGGCAGCTGCACAATACCATGCCTTGTAAGGTGGTATTGCAGTAGCTGCACTGCAGAGAGTCGGTATGATCTGCAAACTCGTGCTACCAAGACGAGAGAGATAGAGAGGAGGAGAGTGGCGCACAAATAGCCAATGTAGGGAAAAGCCGGAGAAGAGCTTTTAACTGATCAACTCTTGGGGGAAACATACAGGAAGATAAAGAACACAATGTTCAACTAATATAACACTTAAACAAGTGAATTAAACCTTTAGTGCAGGTTGAACAAAATGGTCGAAAGAGATTAAAAGATCAATAAGAGAATAAACGT
Organism: Panax quinquefolius; assembly: GCA_020205615.1. NCBI lineage: Eukaryota > Viridiplantae > Streptophyta > Magnoliopsida > Apiales > Araliaceae > Panax > Panax quinquefolius. The sequence goes on from JAINUW010000300.1 coordinate 133,610, forward strand.
GGAACGTAAACGTAACGCAAGATTGAAGCTGGCCTTAGCATACAACAACGAATCTGTATGGCTTGGACATTAAGAATGACTAATGAACATGGGGTTCAGGTAATGGATAACGAAAGTAATAAGTAAGATATGAATGGTATTAAGAAAGCCGTAATGAATGGTAATAAGATTAATGGGAGCCGAATGTGAGTCGGATGAAAACATTAGAATAAAATGTAAGCGTTGAAAAGTTTAACCGACGTGAAGGTTCAGGGTACGCAAATATTAAATGGATAGAACCTACACCTCGTGTATGGTTTGACCATAAGATGATGAAGATCAATGATTAAACTGTGAACGGTAAAGAAGTTGAATTAAAGATAATAACGTTTAATGTAACGAAGCCGAGTTAAGGATTAAAAGGAACGATCGCTCTGAGTATACAAAAGATTGTATGACTTAGACGATAAAGAATGAATCGTGAGGTATGGAATTTAATTGCCAAAAAGACGTAAGGAATAAGAAATTAATTTAACGAACATATAGTTTAATAGTTCGGATAAGTTTAGATAAGTTAGGTTGTGGTGAAATCGTAACCTTTGATGGTTGACATATGGGAGCTGGGCTAAACAATTCCTTCAGAGAGCGAAGGTATATACAAAACTAGCAACCAATCTAACACACTGTTATGGGCAGTGTAGAAGAGACGAGAACTTGTTTGTTGGTTGTTTGTGGGAAACCACTCAGAGTACCATATGGACTACTAGCAGAGAAGTGATGTGTGCTGAGTCTTAGAGAAGTAATAAGAAGAAGATAAGAATGTAAAACATCCAAGATGATGAACGTATAAGTAAGACATCTCCGTATGTCATGAAGCCGTAGAACGGTAGTGAAAGTGGTCGCGTAAACTTAGGTTGCAAGAACACGAACCCTTAGAAGTAAAGTTAAGTAAACTAATGCATAAGTCAAAGATGTATGACTAATTGGTGTATGTGGTGTTTTCTTATGTGTTATATAGGAATTGAGATGAAAGCGATTCGGCGTAAGTCGTAAATCTGGGCGTAAAGGCAAGTTTCCTAACTTCATTCATATTTCAAATGAATGCTAGTTTCTTAAACTTCTCAGATGTTGAACTTGAGAAGTTCCGTCTATGTGCTAATGTGCGATATTTGTATAAGGTGGTAGAACGTATGAGGCCTTGTGCCACAATGTGAACACTTCAGTGTTTTTATGAGATGAATTGTTCTGTGATTTAACTGTTCAATAAGAGAATGCTCTGTTTATACGTGATCCGTTATTGTTAAGTATGTGCTAATGATTCTAGCCAGACAGAATGTGTATAAAAAAGGTAGAAGAATGAAAGTATTTTTAAATTAAAGTGAATATTATTTTAAAATGATAGGAATCGAGACTATTCCTATTATTCAAGCTGCTTCATAACCTTTGTTCGGTTATTGAAGTCTTAAAAGAATGTTTGAATTCTTGAAGATGTTTGTTCAAGATAAAACACTGAAAATGCAACTATATGCTATGCTACTAAATCACTGAAAATGCAACTATATGCTATGCTACTAAATCATGATGCAAACGAGTCTCACATTGTTCCAGATATAACAGAATTTTAGTCCAAAATGCCTCAGCGAATTATCTAGATTCAAGAATACAAATTCAAACCAAACTATAGGCATAATATCATACACTCAGATAATTCATATATGCTATAAAGATGTTGTGTGTGTGTGTTGTGTTCACCAAAACTTGATTTAAACAAAGAATACACATGCTAAACTGCTCAAAACAGAAAATTACAGTCTAAATCAAGACTCGTGTATACTTATGCAACGAAGACTATTCCAACATATCAAAACAAACTAAGGTTCAGCAATGGGCTTAACTGCTTTATTGCTACTCACGAGGGCGATTTTCGCTCTTTTCCGCGGTGTTTATTGCTATTTTTTTTTCTTTTCTTTTTCTTTCTTTTTTTTTCACATGACTGTGCAATGCCTCATTCCATTAGGCAAACACTGCTACCCCTTAGCAAGCGTTCAACCAACGACTCCCAGACCACGAAAGGCCTTAGGGCGCTAGGTGTTAAGACACCCCTATGGGCGTACTTACTCAAGTAGCCAAGGTCCCGAAATAAGACTAGCCATGTTATTGCTATATAATTTTTTTTTATACATAGCATACCCATGTTTTCCCACAGTTTGAACTAAACATAAACATGCAAAATTTAAACTAAACATGAAACTTTAAACTAAACATGCAGATACTATATGCAATTATACTACTACCCCAATACCCCCAAATGTGTTTAATTCTCGCAAAGATCTCGAATAGTGCCGGCTTAATCTTGAAAGTATTTGTTGTTATCACGGCCCGACTATGCTAGATCTGCAATCCATTCTTATTCAAAGATGGAATAGTCCTCAGAGCTCCAAGTCTGCTCTTCTCTTTGCTCGATTCTTTGTTCTTCTGCCATACTAGATGTAGTACCCTCTAACTGTGCTTGCAAATTTCTTCGAACACTCTCTTTCCAACCTCTTCCGTTAATATTACCCTGTGCTGTGTCAATTCTGAGTTGGACGATTGTGTGTGCATAAAAATTCTACAAGTACCTGAAACCAAAACAAAAACAATAATAGAAATGAGATAAGATGAGATTTGTCTAAGTCATACAATATAGCTTAAAATTGATGATAATTATTTAAATTTAAACGCCTTTCCCTGACAACGGCGCCAAAAACTTGTTGCCTCTTTTTTGGTTCTAACAAAAGAGCTCAAACTCATGCAAGTATACATATGTCAACAAGCAATACAGAGTAAGTCGAGTATCGATCCACGAAGAAAGTTGCTAAATCAAATTATTATGCATCAACTTTATACCTATTTTTATATGCTTAAACTAATAATTATGATTATGATTGAAAATTACTTTAGAATCAAATAACAACTAAAATATGAATAATAATGAAATAAATCAAATCTGGAAATAATGGGATCCTAACTTCATTTAATAATTTATCAAATTACCACCATCATGCAAGATTGTTCACATATCACAGGAAAGTAGTCAAGAGCACTAATATAGACATAACCATTTTTCAATGTATTATAACCTACTCATATAGCATCCACATGCAATAGACACCATGTAATCATCAACAAAGCCAATCTCACTATATTTCTATGTGAAATTGCAGTAGTATTGAATTTAAGCTCAAGCCTTTATTTAACTCATACGGTGAAACAATATTTGTCTATCTGATTCACGAAATACAAAGCTAAGCAAAATAGCCCCATATATGCATCCTATCATGATTACAATCCATACCCGCATGTTATTTTTCAATTCCATACAAGTACCTAAAACGAATGGTGATTAATCATTCATGCATGCAAATCAACCATGAAAGAAATTCCTTATGATATGTAAAACATTTCAGCAGTCAAGCAATCAATTAAACTACATATTAAAATCTGTTAGAATCCCATAATGGAGTTTATTTCATGACTGAACCAAAAGCCATTATGGGATCAAAGCAAAATATGGATAATAAATAAATAATTGAAAGAGAAAGGATAGAATCGATCAAACCCAATTACTGATTACAATCCAATAGTAACGTTCAATCCTCAATATAATCCAGCAAAGGAACAATTATTTATCCACAGTGATTGAAAATCCAAAGAAGAAGTAGAGACTAAGGACTTTATGCTTAGTTCTACATTAGAATTCTCTCAAAGTGTAAACCCTAGTTGCCAATATGAAAACACGTCAAAACTAACTAAATAATACATCTGGTACCAACCAGAATTGTTTTAACCCATTACAACTCTTAAAATTTAAAAATTAAATTAAAATAGATCAGCAGCCTCAGATGTCGCGCGCGGGCACGCGCTTCCCCTTTGTATTCCTCGTGCGGGAGCGCGTGTCCAAAGTCTGGTCAACCGGTTAATCGTGCGGGCGTGTGTCCTCAAGCCTATATATATCCGCGTCGCGCGATTTGATTTCAGCAGATTTTGATTCGTGTTTCGTCATTGCCATCGCTTTGTCCCGCCGCTTCATTCTTTTTCTGCTGCTCATTCTTTTGTCCACCTATGCTTGGTTTCTTTGCCCCACTCCATCCTCATGTTGTGCCTTCAATGATCACATGCCATCTATCGTCGCACAGTTATGCCATATCCTGCACTTTTACACCAAAGGAGTTCTCAGTACATGCAATGCAAAATATTTTGAAATGCAACTAAAAATACACTAAAATGTACTTGAGATGAGCATAGTTTGTGTGAATTGATATCCAATAAGTAGGTATAAAACCCACTTATCAGTCATGCAAGTATTATCAATCTTGCACCAACTCACTTAATAGTAAATGAATGTGAATCAATAGTACACACATGTGAACAAATAGTTATAATCATGTGAATCAATATCAATTAAATGCTCATTTATCCGGTTAATTACACGATTGGTCAATATAACCTCCAGACATCAATTATTATCGAAATAAATGTCAATTTTCACTAACACTAATAATTCCAACACAATGGAACTATCCAATTCATCTTTAATCAACATGAACTTATTCATCATTAATTTATAATTCATAATATTTAATAACCAGGTCGTTCCCAGGAAAGAGGGGGCTTTCCGATAAGGATTTCTCCTTATTGGCGCGCAATTAGGTGACTAAACCTCTCCTTGACAACTTCTATACATTGTCAATATTGCAAATAATAATATGAATAACTTTGTCATCTCAATTATTAATTTAATAATATAATATATTATACTGATGATATCGTGACAATAATTGAATAAATAATATGAGATATGATGATGCAACAATTCATCGTAGCAATAATTGAGTATAACCGAGTGACTTTTCACGTAAGCATCAATAATCAATAACGTGTGCTACTATACAACCACGCCAGACATCTTGACTTTTACTCTAGGGTAGTTCAACAGTTTTAATGGTAACACTTTTGCCGTTATTTTTTATAAAAAGATAATTCTGTCATTTTCTAACTACGACAATACTTCCGTTGTGGGGTCCACCAATAATTGTGTCGTCGTACGAATATTCACCGTTAAAACGAATATTCTCCGACCAATCGAATATTATATAAAAACTTGCTTACTTTGCAAAATTTATAAATATTACCCACAACTATAACATTATATCAAATCCACACCATAATATTCAAAAATATATTTTGAGAAATTTAAATCTTTATTCATAAAATTTGGGGTCTCACAATCTACCCTCTTTATGAAATTTTGCCCTCAAAATTTACGTACGTACCTGGTATGTCGAAGAGGTAAGGATACCTTGACTTCATTTCAGATTCTAACTCTTGAGGTATAACCTTTGAGTGTCGAATATGATCCTTCTTATCCAAGATTTTAACACGTATCTCCTCATACGTTAAATCTTCTGCTATCTCGTCTAGTTCTAATTCAATAATGTGGTTCGGGTCATCCACATATTTACGTAACATCGATACGTGAAAAACGTTATGAACACGCGATATACTTGGCGGAAAAACGAGTCTATAGGCCACAGTTCCTACTCGATCGACGATTTCAAATGGGCCAATAAAATTGAGGGTTGAGATTTCATCTCTTCATCGATTCTTGCTTCTAGAATAACGCCCTCTTGAACCTTCTTCTTCACATTCAACAGCTCTGAGTATGTAGCTTGCACGGCTTTAACTTTATCGATTAAATTCGATTCTACTCGTATATTTAATATCACCACATGGGTCCTTAGAGTCGTTAACTCTATCTTCATCATTTGTAAGTTATACGAAATGGGTTTTTGTATTGGGGTCAATACAAAATTCAATTTCACGCTCTAGGGGTAGGCTAAAAAGTCTTCAAGAATACGTCAGGAAATTTATTAACGATAGAAATATCATTCAAAACTGTGACTCTCATCCAAGACTTGGATAGTACATCACATTGATACCTATCAACTTGCCACCGTTATTCACAACGTCCCCTACAGAAAGTCTGGCTTCGGTGCATTCCACACAAGGAAGTCAACAACGAAAGGATCGGGGCTCTTTACTTATGGCTTAATATGACAATGATTGACTTTAGTGGTTTGGTTGCTTGAATTTGTATAACAAGTTGGTTAGTAATATGAAAGCTAACAACCTTAGGAAAAGCATGATGAGTAGTTAACCAATCGATTCCTAAAATTACATCAAAGGCAAGTATTTTCAAAGAGATAAGATCGACAGGTAACGTGAAAGTGTCGATTTGAATCAACAAGATTTATAAACAGTGGAGGTAACGAAAGTTTTTGCTAACGAAGTTTCAATCGATAAGTCAAAGTCTAACTTCTATAGAGTTAAATTTAAACGATGAGAGCAAGCAAGAGAGATAAAAGAATGGGTAGAACCGGTACCTAATAAGGTATAGACTTCGCAAGAATTTATAATCAACTAACCCATGCTAACCTCGTTCGGTTACTCATTTTTTGAGAAGTCACGAAAAATGCTCTCCCTAAAACCACCGACTTTGTTTTGTCCGTATCCGCCTTTGGTGCCACCGTCCCAGTTGGACTTGACTTTGGTGCACGACAAAATAGAGCTATGTGACCGTCTTTTCTGTGAGACCCCAAATTTTATGAAATAAAAGTATTCAATTTTTCTATTTTAGTAAATAGTTAAATTGATAAAAGTTTAAAGTTAAGGGTCATATTTTAAAAAATTTCAAATTAAGCAAGTTGTCATAAAATAATTGGTGGTAAAATATGCGTGGTTGCATAGTAGCACACGGTATTGATTATTGATACTTATGTGAGAAATCACTCATTTATACTCAATTATTGCTACAATAATTGTTGCATCATATCTCTCATATTATTGATTCAATTATTGTCATAGTATCATCTGCATAATATTTTATATATTATTAAATCAATAATTGAGACGACAAAGTTGTTCATATTATTAAATTGCAATATTTACAATGTCTAGAAGTTCTGTCAATGAGAGGTTTGGTCACCTAATTGTGCGCCAATAGGGATAAATCCTTATTGGAAAGCCCCCTCTTTCCTGGGAACAACCTGGTTATTAAATATTGTGAGTTATAATATTAATGATGAATAAGTTCGTGTTGATTATAGATGAATTTGATAGTTCCATTGTGTTGAAATTATTTGTGTTAGTGGAAACCGATATTTATTTCGATAATAATTGATGTCTGGAGGTTATATTATTCGATCGGGTATTCAGGGCACTTTTTGTGTCGGAGTACTATTCACGAATTACTATTCACAGGTTACTATTCACCCAATTACTATTCACTCTAGTATTATTCACTCGGATATTTGGGACACTTTTTGTGTCAGAGTACTATTCATGAGTTACTATTCAGCTAAATTACTATTCACTCTAGTATTATTCACTCGGGTATTTAGGACACTTTTTGTGTCGGGGTACTATTCACGGGGTACTATTCTCGAAGTACTATTCATGGGGTACTATTCACCTAAAAAATATATTTCTTTTCGGTCCAAATCATTTTGGGTACTATTCATGTGCTAATTTTTCAGTCCGTAGGTTGAAATTATAATAGTAAATCAATATGGATCGTTGGTTTAAAGTTTTAATAGTAAATCAATATGGATCGCTGGTTTAAAGTTTTAATAGTGAATCAGTATGGATCGCCGGTTTAAAGTTTTAATAGTGAATCAGTAATGACCCGTGGCTTTAAGTTTTAATAGTAAATCAATATGGACCGTCCGTTTAAAAGTAAATCAATCTGGACTGTTCATGAATTAGTTACTATTCAGTCCATTCTCCTATAAATAGAAGCTCATTCCTTTATTATTTCTTACGAATTATCTGAAACTCTAGAGAGAGAAATTATAGAGAGAAGCTATAGAGAGAAAATCTATAGAGAGAAAGAAGAAGAGAAGTCTTCTACCTCACTATTCCAGTATCCACTTTTCTTCTAAGGTAAGGGATATTATTATTATAGTAAGGGATATTATTTGTTGTACTCGTAAGGGGTATTATTTCTTTCGTATTCATGAGGAGAGCTATTGTTATTCCATTCCTTATTATTCTGTTGGAATAATCTGTATACGCGAACTACAATATACATGGTGAAATTCTGTTGTTATTCCATTCTTTATTATTCTGCTGGAATAACCTGTCTATGCGAAGTACCGCATATATGGTGAAATTCTTCTGTTATTCCATACATTATTATTATGTTGGAATAACCTGTCTATGCGAAGTACCGCATACGTGGTGAAATTCTTCTATTATTCCATTCTTTATTATTTTGTTGAATATATCCGTCATGCATGCGTTCACGCACGCGTGACCGGTTCCATTATTTATTATTCATTGGAATAACTCTATCTCGTGCGCCTATCGCATGCATAGTGAATTCTGTTGTTATTCCATTATTTATTATTCTGTTGGAATAACCTGTCTGTGCGGTCTATCGCATGCATGGTGAATTTTGTTGTTATTCCATTATTTATTATTCTCATTGGAATATCCTCGCTTGCGGCAAATTTCTCCGACTGGTTTCGTTCTTTATTATTCTCGTTTAATATCCCGGCCTCATGCGTTTATGACCCCGGTTCCATTCTTTATTATTCATTGGGAATAACGTCATGCATGCGATCTATCGCACTTATGGTGAATCCTTCTATTATTCCATTCTTTATTATTCTGTTGGAATAACCTGTCTATGTGGATTACCACATGCATGGTGAATGATCCTTTGTATTCATTCCTTATTAAATTTCGGAAATGATCTGTATACGTGGATTACCGCATGACGGGCGAAAATCCATTTGTAGTTTCGTAATTTTTCTGACCCTCAAAAATTCTGGAAAGTCCAAATATAAGCATTGGACTGTTGATTATGATGAAAGTCATAATAAAAGCATTGGACTGATGAAAATCATGGGTATATTTAGTATTAGTAAGTGTTATGATGAGTTATGTTGGTTATTATGTGAAAACATGAAAGTTTCTTAGAAATCACTAAGGGTTGAAAATCAGATTTTGGTGAAAATGGAACATGAAATTCAATTGACCATATCTCCTATTATATTTTGAATTTTTGAGTGTGGTTAAGTTCTAGAGTTAGATCTATGAGTTTTCTAACTTATCCAGGTCGAATCACTGGAAAAGGTGTTGTAGATTTTCGTGTGGATTGATTTTAGCAAATGAGTCAAAAAACTGTAAAGTACCAAAAAGCTACTGCCCAGAAATTTAAAAGGGCATTTTCGGCCACTTAAATTGTGAGAAATTCCGGCCTTTTGGGACATGGAAATATATGGTATAAAGTACATCCTGTCCAAAAATGAGCTCATTCCGATTTAAAATGAGCAAGTTATGACTATTTCAATATTTAGGTTTTTCTGATGAAAAATGCTATAACCGGAGTTCTATAACTCCGATGACCATGAAATTTAAAGTGGAAGCTCACGTTAACATGTGTAAGATCCTGCCAAGATTTGGAAATTTCTGGAGTTAAACTTGAGGTAGCTAATTTCTTAAGGAATTAATTAGAAATTGATTTTTGAAAGATACTTAAGGGAGTGGAAAATTATAAAAAAATACTTGTTGTGTATAAAATATATGTATATATGTTTGGAAAAAGGATAGAAAAATAATAAGTTGATTTTGTAATTTTTCATGAAAATGGTTTAGTTATTCTGAACATATGAAAGTTAAATATGTTATGTGAAGTTGAAATTTTGTTTTTCTGATTTGTATATCTTTGGCTTACGTGCATAGATGGACTGTTGATTATTGGCTTTACAGTTGTATATCTTTGGCTTACGTGCATAGATGGACTGTTGATTATTGGTTTTACAGTTGTATATCTTTGGCTTTATGCAAAGATGAACTGTTGATTATTGGTTTTACAGTTATATATCTTTGGCTTACGTGCAAAGATGAACTATTGATTGATGAGTATCTTTGGCTTATGTGCATAGATGAACTATTTATTAGTATGATTATGACCAGGGATCATTCGGTATAATCATGACCCGTAATGTTATAGATGATGTGGTAAAAGTCCTCATTGGCCCATAGTGCATTGATGGACAATTATTAGTATGATTATAACCAGGGATTATTCGGGATAATCATGACTATTGATGATTACATGAATATCTTTGGCTGTAGTGCAGGGATGATTCGATGATGTGGATTATTTATTAAGCTGAGTCTCAGCGTGAAAATATTGATAATAAATTTTTAATTCGTAAAATATAGTAGATATCATGCTCTACTTGACTCTTCTAAAATACAGTTGTATGTCTTTAGCCTGCAGTGCAAAGATGAATTGTTAATGAATATCTTTGGTCGTAGTGCAAAGATGAATTTATTAGTATAATTATGAGCAGAAATTGTGATTTGGTATAACCATGATTTTTGATGTTTCAGGTGAAGATAGGTGATGAAAATTATCTTCGATCCAGGTATTAAGAGGAATTTAGAATCACAATTATGATTATGAGTTATTCATATGATTGTGGACATGAATTGTTGATTGATGTTATAGGGATAAAACATTATCTGTGGACTTTTAACATAGAGAAGATAATACATCTGATGGTCTATTTGACTCTTCTAATGGATTGCTCGTTCCGCTGCAACTATGGTTGAAAATTTTTATCATCTACCATATGTTCTAAATCTCTGATTTATTACTGACGAAGGCTTTTGATAATTTAATTATATTTAGTCACGATATTCTTTACTGGGCTATTTGTGCTCACCCTTTTGCTTCACAATTCCTTTCACGTAATAAGAGTGTAGCTGGGTCGAGCAGGGATAACAGGGGAATAGAACGGTGGTCTATAGCCGTTGAGGTTCTCCCTAAATAGTATGGAAATAATTTTATTGATGACTTTAGATAAGTGTGTCGTATTGTATACGTCATTTGATATTTAATTTTGGTGAACCAAATAGAGTGAGGTGAACCCAACTTTGGAAGGGTGTTTTGCCACTATCATACAAGATGTCTAATGACTTACAACCTCGTGTTATCATAAGACAGGGTTGTGCACATCCACTTGTTGAGTATATCTACGAGCACTACCTATATGATCTTGGAGTTTATTTAAAATATAATTTTCACTTGGAGATAGTGGAGATAGTTATATGTCAAGAGAAGACTCACCATTGGAAAGAAGATGGTAATCTTCTCATTTTTCTTTGGGTCTATTGGTTCAACCAAGAATAATTTTGTGGACATATGATATCTATCATAACCTAAACGTATGGCCTCCCATGTACGAAGGTTTCCTTGAGCACTTCCCAAAGATTTTAATTTCTAAAACAGTTTTTGACTATACTTTTATGTAAAGTATCATTGTAAGGTATTGGTCAAGGCACCATGAGAGTTACATATATTTGTATTAAAACTCACAGTTAACTGTGGTCGTATTCTATACGACAGTTCAACAGTTATATAAATAAAGTTTGTATTTGATTTTTATAGTGTGATATCTAGCGACTCAGAATGGGTCATGTGGACCTATTTTGGGGGCGTAACAAATGGTATCAGAGCTTAGGGATATGGTCGCTAGCGGAGATATGCGTCTAGAAGTAGGAGGGGAGAGACGAGTAAAATACTTCGCTAGTGTGTGACTTACCAAAGCTGAAATTGTTTACTTGATAAGTTAACAAATTGTGATATGACAATTAACCTTTGTTTTGAAGATATATTCTAAAATGATATCTGAAATACAGGAGATGAGCAATGGCAAAATCATGATAAAGAGGATATAACTGGGAAGGTACAATCCAAAAAGAAAGCAAGGTATTCTCATATCTTCGAACTACCAGGTATGTAAATTTCGAGGGAAAAATTTTATAAGGAGGGGAGATTGTGAGACCCCGAATTTTATGAAATAAAAGTATTCAATTTTTCTATTTTGGTAAATAGTTAAATTGATAAAAGTTTAAAGTTAAGGGTTATTTGAAAATTTTTCAAAGTAAGCAAGTTGTCATAAAATAATCGGTGGTAAAATACGCGTGGTTGCATAGTAGCACACGGTATTGATTATTGATGCTTATGTGAGAAGTCACTCAGTTATACTCAATTATTACTACAATAATTGTTGCATCATATCTCTCATATTATTGATTCAATTGTTGTCACAGTATCATCTGCATAATATTTTATATATTATTAAATCAATAATTGAGACGAAAAAGTTTCATATTATTAAATTGCAATATTTATAATGTCTAGAAGTTCTGTCAAGGAGAGGTTTGGTCACCTAATTGCGACTATGAACAATGTCTAGAAGATTTTAATTTTTAAAACAGTTTTTGACTATACTTTTATGTAAAGTATCATTGTAAGGTTGTGGTCGAGGCACCATGAGAGTTAAATACATTTGTATTAAAACTCACAGTTAACTGTGGTCGTATTCTATACGATAGTTTAATAGTTGTATAAATGAAGTTTGTATTTAATTTTTATAGTGTGATATCTAGCGACTCAGAATGGGTCATGTGGACCAATTTTGGGGGCGTCACATTTTCCACAACTAAAACATACCTTGGAAGGCTGTGAACAGTTTGGACTTATGTGTCCCTCATCTCCGCATTTGTAGCATCTAACTGGCGGTCGTTCTCCTCCCTTGAAATTTGTTGCTGGTGTTAGTGCTGCTGCCAACGTCTTCCCATCATCGTTAAATCTTCTCTTCTTAAAGTTTCCACTTATATTATCTTGGCCATGATTACCACCGAAGTGGTTACCATTCTTGGCATGATAATTTCCCCCATGATGGTTATCATTGTTCCGATGGTCGTTGCCACCGGTATGATTATTATCGTGTTGTTGGTTGTTGCCTTTTGGTTGTGTTGACTCATTATCGCGCTCCAATAACTGAGCCCTATTCACAACAACTGAATATAAACAAAGTTTGTGAAAAATAAGGTATTGACGTATTTCGGATTTCAAACCTCTTAGAAACATTCGCGTCATTCGCTCCTCATTATCGACCAAATGGGATGCAAACCGGGATAGCTCCACAAATTTAGCCTCGTATTACAACACGGTCATATTGTTTTGCTCCAACATGATAAACACCACCTCTTTCATGTGACGAATACTTTCGGGAAAGTACTTGTTGTTGAAAAGCTCTTGGAACTTCTCCCAAGACATCTTGAGTGCATCAGGCTGGGTACATTTTACAGATTCCCACCAGTAATCTGGTTCTTCACGCAACATAAAGGTGGGAAAGGGAACCTTTTGCTCCTCGGAGCATCCCAAGACATCAAATATTTTGGTCATCTGATTTAATCACGTCTCCGCCTTAAGTGGTTCTGGCTTTCCCAAAAACTCCGGCGGTCCCAGCTCCTTGAACTGCTTAGCAATGACCAGGCGTGGGTTGCCATTGTTTCCACCTGCATTATGAACAGGAGTCTCTCTCGCCTAATGTTGGATGAATTACATAAAGCCTCTGAACATCCTATCGTTCATCATCTGATCGGTGTTGTTATTTACCTGAGGATTATTGTCTTCCTGTTGCACATTATCCTGGGTATTGATCGTTGGTGACTCAACGGTCTCATGTGCTTCATTGCTGATCTCAACGTTTTCAGATGCCATTTTCAAACACTGTCACAAAACAAGGGTTAATTAACATATCACATATTATCCCTATATTCTGACCGACCAATTAAATACCAAATAAACTTAGGTAGGTCATACTAGCGAAGGAATTTCTCTCTCCTCCTAGTTCTTGTCTCATATCTCGAGATGGGGATCATATCCCTAAGCTTTGATACCAATAGTAGCGCCCCAAAAGCGGTATACATCACCCATCTTGAGTAAATCCGATACACTTGTACATAAATTCAAATACAACTTAATTATACAACAATCGTGTAAAATACGACAAAACATAATGAGAGTTTAAACAAGAATATTGTCATCTAGACAATATCCACACTCAATGGTGTCCTCATTACAATTATTATCACATTATTTCGTAGAATAGTGAGGACTACTAAAGTCATTTATCCTGGACCATCAACTTTGCATCCGCGACTCGTCCACTATATTCTCATTTCACAAGAGAACAATAAAAGAAAGGGTGAGCTCAACTATCCCAAAGAAGAAATATTATGACTAAGATAATGCGTAATAAATTATCCTTAGCCTTCAACAAGATAACAACCGATAGAATACAATGACAACAAGTTTTAGATCAACAATTGCGGTGAAAAAAAGCAATCCATTAGAAGAGTCAGTAGAGCATAAAATCTACTATCTTTTATGATTTCAAAAGTTTTCATCAACTATATCAATGAGACTCGACTTAATAAATAAAATCGAATCATCCCCGCACTCACGCCGAGGATATTCATGTAATCATCAATGGTCATGATTATACCAATAATAATCACGGTCATAATCATACCAACAATGCATCCATCAATGAACTACATGTGCCAATGAGGACGCGTTTACCACATCATTCGTTACATTACGGTGGCCATGATTATCTTAGAATAATCCACAGTCATAATCATACCAAATCCATCTATGCACGTAAGCCAAAGATGACTTTAATCATAATATAGGCATGAGGATGATGACAATGACATAATAATTCAATAAAACAAGTTCAAGGATAACTTTTAAAGATTTATAATTTAATTTATCCAGAAATCAATAACGTCCAAATTGTCAACATGATACTAATTTGTAGAGTGAAATTCAAGAATAATATTCATGTGCCAAAAATAATTTGGACAGAAAAGAATTATATTTTTCGGGTGAATAGCACCCCATGAATAGTACCCTGACATGAAAAGTGTCCTGAATACCCGAGTGAATGATACTAGAGTGAATAGTAATCAGGTTAATAGTAACCCGTGAATAGTAACTCGTAAAAAAATACCAAAGAAAATGATATTCCATGACGAGTACAAAAGAAATGATATCTCAGACGAGTATAATAGAATATGGGAAACTACAAATGGATTTTCACCCGCCATGCAGTAATCCACGTAGACAGATCATTTCCATAATTTAATAAAGAATGAATACGAAGGATCATTCACCATGCATGCAGAAATCCACATAGACAGATTATTCCAACAGAATAATAAATAATGGAATAACTGAAGAATTCACCAGGCATGCGATAGACCGCATAGACAGATTATTCCAACAAAATAATAAAGAATGGAACCCGGGTAAATGCGTAATCCATGCACGTGATATTCCAATGTAATAATAAAGAACGGAACCGGTCATGCGTGAATAAAATGCATGTGGGATATTCGATAGAATAATAAAGAATGGAATAACAAAAAAAATTCACGAGTGCATGCGATAAACCGCACAGACAAGTTATTCCAATGAATAATAAAGAATAGAACCGAGGTCGTGTGTAATCCGCATGCACGAGGATATTCCAACGAGAATAATAAAGAATGGAATAACAACAGAATTCACGAGGCATGCGATAGGCCGCATAGGACAAAGTTATTCCAATGAGAATAATAGAATGAAATAACGAAGAATTTCACCATGTATGCGGTACTTCATGTAGGCAAAAGTTATTCCAACATAATAATAAAGAATGGAATAACAACCCTTACGAGTATTGAAAGAAAATAACTCTCTTCATGAATACGAAAGAATAATACCCCTTACCTCCAAAGAAGACTGGATACTGGAATAGTGAGGTAACAGACTTCTATTCTTTTTTCTCTCTATAATAATTGCTCTATAGCTTTAGTGAATTGGTGAAAAATAATTAAGGAATGAGCTTCTATTTGTAAGAAAATATAGTTTCGATAATTGCACGTTTTGGGGCTCGAAATATTATAGTATAATACCTTCCTCTTTTCCTTCATTTTTAATTTAGTCCTGCAAGTATTATCAAACTTACACCACCTCCCCTAATAGTAAATCAGGTGAATCAATAGTAAATCATGTGACTCAATAGTTCTAATCATGTGAAAATACGAATTACAGGATAGTAACTCCATCTATATCTCCATTTTTAACTTAGTCATGCAAGTATTATCAATCTTGCACCAACTCCCCTAATCGTAAATGAATGTGAATCAATAGTACACACATGTGAACAAATAGTTATAATCATGTGAATCAATAGCAATTAATTGCTCATTTATCCGGTTAATTATCCGATTGGTCAATATAACCTCCAGACATCAATTATTATCGAAATAAATGTCAATTTTCACTAACACTAATAATTCCAACACAATGGAACTATCCAATTCATCTTTAATTAACATGAACTTATTCATCATTAATATTATAATTCACAATAATTAACAACCAGGTCGTTCCCAAGAAAGAGGGGGCTTTCCGATAAGGATTTCTCTTTATTGGCGCCTGATTAGGTGACCAAACCTCTCCTCGATGTAACTTCTAGACATTGTCAATATTGCAAATAATAATATGAATAACTTTGTCGTCTCAATTATTTATTTAATAATATAACATATTATCTGAGATGATCTTTGTGACAATAATTGAATCAATAATATGAGAGATATGATCTGATAATAATTTGTAGCAATAATTGAGTATAAGCGAGTGACTTCTTACGTAAGCATCAATAATCAATACTGTGTGCTACTATGCAACCAGGCATATTACTGTACTTTTACAACCAGGTAGTTCAATAGTTTTAACGGTTACACTTTCGCCATTATTTTTTATAAAAATATAATTCTGTCATTTTCTAACTACGACAATACTTCCGTTGTGGGGTCCACCAATGATTGTGCCATCGTACAAATATTTCCTGTTAAAATGAATATTCCCCGACCAATCGAATATTATATAACAACTTGCTTACTTTGCAAAATTTATAGGAAATACAATGTATGATCTTTAAATCATTATAACCTATGTTGTATGAAATGAATTGTGTATACACATTTTATAAACAAAATTTATATTAGGTGTATATATGCTATAAGCAAATTGTTGCATTTTATTTCTTTGCAAGCGCTGAGAATTTCTTGTCCCAAAATGAGTGTCACCAAGTACATGAATAGTAGTATAAAGCTAATTTACGTATTTTTCCAAAGAGCTAAATATCCTACTCTATTCTTCATCTCAAATTCACCAATCTAGAGCAATAAGTGGATGGGGAGTGGGATTCATGAGTGAATCACCAACTCTCTCCTACCCATTAAACATTCTTGAAATTCAATGGTTTGATTTGTGAGGTAATGGCATTATCTAGTTAACCATTCTTCTATAAATAAGATCTTCATCTTCCTCATTACAATTTGCTGAGAATTAGTCTACTAGGAGTGAGTAGATTGATAGATTACAGCTGAATTGAGTCACAAAGGTATAAATTCCATTTCCATTCTTCATTTTTGATTAATTGTTTAATGAGTTGATTCTTTAAATTAGCATACTAGCATTGTGTTAGGATGTATGTGTATATACATAGAACCTGTAATTATTGTTGGGAACATGTTTTAATCAAGAGATATCAAAGTTGGTTATGCTCTGCTGCAGAGAAAGAGCGACTACGCTTCAGTCCGGACTTTGGCGCAATTGCCCTAATTATATTTAAGTAGATGCAGTAATTGCATGAGACACTGCACTGGACTGTGTGTGTTACATTATATTTACATTGTGCTAACTTATTAGTACATGGTTAGAGCAAGCTTGTAAACTATTGTAGAACACACACATAAGCATGTGCATGTAGTATGAACAAGTATAACCATGTTAGTACCTACAATAGACACAACACTTGTGGTCTTGAAACAAGATTTGTGATTTCAAAAGTGAACTTTGTCACGAACACATCATGTGAACATTCTGACTTTATGAGTAAGATAATATGGTTTATATTGACATGAAATACAAGACTAAAATGATTGAACACACTAGCATACATGATTGAAAGATTAGACTATTCCAAAGATAAGAAACTTAAGACTTTTCAAAGTGAACTTGACCAAGACTTTTATCTTGTAAGTTCTGACCATTTGAGCATGCATATGTAACTTTAATATATGTTGTAAATGCATAAGAGTTATATGTTAATGCCTTGTATATGCTAAGTTGACTTAGTGTAAAATTCAAAGAAAATTAGAATGAGAAAGCTAATGTCATCAAGAAATGAGTAAGGTATACATGTGTTGTCTATATACAAGCATGACTATTGAGTATTGAATGATCAAGTTGTAAGGCACAATTATATGACCTTTTTATGTTTTAATGACATATAAATTGTAAGTTAAACTTGTGGTAATGAATTCAAGTATGGTCATGTGTTATATGTGAAACTCTAGCATGTATTTATGTTAAAATATATGTGTAATTGGTGTGTTAGAGTTGGACTGAAGTCAGGAGAGCAGAAGCTCAACCTTAGTCAGCCATGGGACAAGACAATCATTGTCATCCCTAAGCTGAGACCGAGCAAGCAATTGCATCCGTCCTGCGATTCTGAATAGATTTTGTTTTTGGTTTGAAGTTTTAAGGCATGCTTATATGATTACTTTATCTTGTAATATGTGACCAATGTGCCACGTAATGTGTTAAGAAGCATGCTATTTGAAGACTTGATTGTTGTAAGTGTAAACACATATTAGTTTACACATACTAATTGAAAGACCAACTTGTTAATGTTAGGTCGTTTCACCGCGAGTTAGTTAAAGCTAGTATTATATTGTAGCCGAGCAAACAGGCAAGTTCCCTAAACTTACTCAAATTATTATTGAGCAAGTTTTCTTTGAACTTCACTCTTTGATTGTGCAAGTTCCTTGAAGCCTACTTTTATTGAGCAAGTTCCCTAAACTTACTCCAATTATTATTGAGCAAGTTTCCTTGAACCCCACTTTTATTGTGCAAGTTCCTTAATTCTTACTCTTTTACTTGAGCAAGTATCCGAACACTATTTTATTATGTTGCAAGTTTCCTAATTTACACAACTTTGTTTTTGTGAAAGTTTCCTATCCTTCTCATATTGTATTGAGCAGGTTATTGTTAAAATTGAAAGTTATTCATTTAAGCTTGAATCTTATTTCCAAGCATGCTATTAAGTGGTTTAATTACCATACAATTATTCCACATCGATTATTATTGATATTCACACATAGTGCACTTGAGTTCGTACAGTCTTGGACTTGTACATCATTTAAAGTTAAATAATTCTTGAACTATGTCAGATGGAGTCTGAACCTTTGTTCGATTAGACAAGTGTATGAAGTTTTATAAAAGATATCCAAACCAATTGATGGTAAGGATTCTTAGACTGAAAGAACACCTCTTCTATGATAGGGGAGTACCCCAGGTATCTAGTATAAGATACAAAGAGCAAATTTAAATGTTATGCATATACATAGTGTACGTAAGGCTGATCCCCTCAAGTACTTATTATGTAGCCAATAACCAAAGGGTCAATTAGCTATTGATTCCATTGGAGTGTTATAGTTCAAAGTCTACTTGGCTAGCAGTTATTCTAAAAGCAATTATTATCTTTGCTTATAATATTCATATTGTTGAATCCTTCAGATATTCATATTGTTGAATCCATTGCCAGATATTTTTCCATTCATCATGATATATCCTTATTATTGTATTTAAACTTGTTGAGCAAACTTGTTGCTCATCCTTGCTATATCATGAATTATATTGCAGCTAAGCCCGAGACCTCAGGGAAAGACAAGGATAAAGGAAAGATGTAGAATAGTGGCAAGGAGCAGACTTTACCTTATGCCTAGTTTAAATTATTATTATGTAATATGAACCCTTATGTTTATTTTAGGGTATGTTTGTATGATGATATTAAGGTTATCGTATCTTGGGACTAGTAACACCTTTTGAATGAACGACGTACGTTAATTATATTCTGCATTTTAGTTATCGTATGCTATTTAGAGGTGGATGTTTGTATTTTGTCGTGATGACCGAACCGGGGTCAGAGGACCCGGATTCGGGGGCGTCATAGGTTGCTCAACGACGTACGTTTATTATATTCCTCATTTTAGTTATCGTATGTTGTTTAGAGGTGGATGTTTGTATTTTGTCGTGATGACCGAACCAGGGTCGAAGGACCCGGATTCGAGAGAGTCACAGGTTGGTATCAAAGCAGTAGGTTATAAACATTAGGAATGCAAAACCTAGGTTACAACCTTAGTAGAAAACTCAAGTAGAGTGTGTAAGGATGGGTTGAGGAAATTCATCGAGTTTACTGTGATACTGAAGTTGTTTATTTAACTCAAGAATGATTAATAGACATCTTAAACTTCTTAATGCTAACATGAATAACATATCACGTAAAGCCTAATAATTTTCTTCCTTTCCTCAAATCATGCCGCCTAGGAGAATTGCCTTCGAAAAGCATGCCCAACGTCCTCCGATTGCCTTCGAAAACACAACAGTCCCAAAGATGCCCATTTTGACCCCTTCTAACAACCTCAAATTGAAAATCTTAAAGAATAAAAGTTTTAGGTCTATTCATCCTCATTCTGGATCATCTTGAATTGCCTCAATCGAAGTTCGTATGAAAACGTTATGACCGGTTTACCAAAGTAGGTCAAATCAGTCACACTTAACACACTTTAGGCGGTTGCATACCATTTCCTTCAAACTCCAAGACGCCGCAGACCTTGCTAGTTGCTGCCAACCATGCACGTCACAGCTCTGGGCGGCCCGCTCACTTGACTTTGCCCAGATTAAAGTTTTTGCGATGTTTTTACTTCAAATCTTCATAACTTCTTCATTTTAAGTCAGAATTAGTTGGTTTTAAAATCTATGAACTCGTGAAACATTGAAATACTCATCAACATAATAATGATAACATTTTAGAAACTTTAACAAATCAATTTAAGGGTTCCAATTCAGTGTTCATGCTATATTTTCATACTTCAACATATTTAACGAAATCTTATATTACGAATTCGTTTTAACTCCGTTTTAGTTCATTCCAATTGGGTTGTTTTTGTTTCTCAGAGGAGAACAACAAACAACTATCAATTTACAACTTAAATCATAGGTTTACACAAAAATTTTACCTCCAAAATAGACCATATAGTATGTAATAACCAAAAGTCTAATTTTTCCATCTTTTACACAATTTAGACTTGATTGGTTTGATTTTAGATATGAACAACACTAGAAATTCATTACATAATCAACACACACAGATTCTTCACCAATTCCTAGGGTCAAATAACCATAGTAATTTCTAACAATGAAATTAAGGAACAAAGATTAAGAACTTAAGAATTTCTTCATACCTCTTGAACCCTCCTTAGCTTTAATCAGATGATGAAAAAGGTTGGTTCTCCTTGATTCTCCAAGGCTCTTCTCCAACTCTACAGAGAACTCCTTTTCTCTCTTCTCTGCTCTATTCTTCTTTCTTAGACTTAGCACAACTTAACGTATTTTTTTTATTTAGTCTTTCAGTTAAAAAAAAACCAAGGGCTCCTATCTGTTACAAAGGCAAAGGGTCACAAGGCCATGTTTGGCTAGAACCCTAACCTCCTTATTCATTTATTTTAATATTATTATTGTTATAAGTTACACTAAATGTCACACTTCTTTTGATTTAACCATAATCTTTATTTATCGAACACCATATTTACTTACCCAATAAATTTATAATTTTATTTAACAAATTATTAGTCCTCTAATTTAATTGTATAATATTTAATTAAATTAGAATGCTACCATTCCATTAGCGTAATAAAATGCATGGAGATTATAAAATCATTTAGTCAATATTATCACAATTAAATAAATTATTCCATACTAATTTCCATCGAATATTTATTTTATTTCAGTAAATATTCCAACTAAAATATTTATTTTATTCAATAAATATTTTAACTATTTACTAGATTCACAATCGATTACATTAACATATTACACACATATGTAATATATCACTTCCTCATTTATTAAAACAAATATGCTTACACTAATTCACTATTTTAACTAAGTGAACTACTCTCATTATTTATGAAATTTAATTCATAACAATTACATTGCCAACAAGGCATATATATATATATATATATATATATATATATATATATATATATATATATATTTCTTCTATATTCACACTTAATCTTTTTATACCAACACATATTTCAAAATTATATAGCACGTATATATACATACCCAAACTCAAAACATCTCATAATAAGAATTTAAATTATTAAATTCTTATTTTAATAACTTATATAAAAATTAGGGTTGTCACAATAATCATATATATATATATATATATTAACTATTTACTATGTTTAAATATCTATTTTAACTATTCATTCAATGTAAATCCATAATATTTAAATCTGTGGACTAGATTTATCTAAATCTAGCCATATCTAACTTTTAACCGGTTCAAAAGTTATAAAACTGAAACCGTTGAGCTATAATGACTAAGATTTATTTAAATCTAGTTTTCTTTCTAGTTTTTTTGTAAATATTAAGCAACCAGGTGACCCTATTTCTGTATTTAGAGGGAACGGAAAGCTTGGCTACTCGCAGGTAGGGAATTAATTATGAATCCTTGGTTTTACGTCGTTTAGATTAAATATCTATTTTATTTTAGTATCCTCGTTATACAGGCTATTCATATGATATTATGTGAGCCTAGGAGCCAGAGGATCTAAGATCCAGCTGACGAATCTAGATCTGATTCCCATGATGAACCTTTTTCAGTTGTACAGTTAGCTTGTAAATCATATTTGTGGTGTTTGAACATCCTTTGATGGCTTTCATGCTCATAAGGAGCCCATCACTTATATGTATATTATTTCGTGGAAGATGCTTCGCATCTCGAGAATAAAATCAAATCAAGCTGAATACGGAATAAAATTGAAATATCAAAGGCCTTAATTACTATGTGAGCAGAAGGGTTTGAAAACCTATATTCAAAACATCATTTCTGCATAAATCGCTTAAAATTGAACTTTTATACAAGTCAAATCCTTTGTATATAGGTGCAAACTAGGCATAACACTGTGCAAACAAGGCATAACACTACTTCTAAATAATGCACTTAGACCCAATTACCCACACACACACATTTCAAATAAATTAGGGAATTGAAAAGATGTGGTAACCATTTTTTCATGGAAGTTGGGGGGTGCCTAGTACCGTCCCCCCGCTTTATCAAGCCCCAGAACTCTATGAATCTCGGTTTCCAAGGCCTATTAAATAGAGTTCAATAATTGGGCCTTTGTGTAAACCTTTTCAAATTCAGTTGAGTTGATATAATCATTTCACTACTAACAACTGGCAACTCTGAATTTTCAAATCGTCGACATTTTGTGTCGGACTCTTTTTAAACTAGCCCTTTCAAATAAAATTCAACACATAGAAAACATAAAGGGTAAAAAGAGGAATTCCAAAAAAAAGGAAATTTTTCTCGACATCGACAGGTGGCGACTCCGCTGGGGACAATAGAGGGCTTAAGCCGCATTTTAAACTTTTCAAAAATCCCTTCTTATCTACTTGTGTGTGAATGTTGTCTTTACAATGAATGGATGTGAATGGATACTTTATTTACTGCACTTTATTGCCTCTCATAATCTCTGCATTTTGTATTAGTGCCTTGCACAATTTCATCATTTCATACGGTGAGACATAATATATGTTGTGTGATTCCTCCACCAGGAGGCAAACCCATCGGTGTTTGATTATTGGACTCAACAGAGAATAATCCCGCGAGACTTAGGAAAAGCACCACTAAGATCCGCTCTAATTGAAAGATTGGATTAACTTCCCATCTAGTAAATTACGATGATATGGGGACCTTCATGCCGAAAAGCCGCGAGAGTAGCCTAAGATAGGTCAGCCTATGATAAACCAAACATGAATGGGAGTCTCTTCATGCCTTTCGCTTTCAATTCCATTCTGATTCAATGTAAATTATGATTCCATGTAAATATAAAAGAAAGATGCAAATATACATTCCATTCCCTATCAAAAATTGTCATGCTATCATGTCATAAAAACAAATGACATCTGTTTTGTAGGAAAACATTAAAAAAAATCCTAAAATAGATACATTGCATAGCATGCAGACTATTAGTGTTTACCAAGACTAAACTACTTAATCTTGTTATAGGAAAATAATTGGTCTCGTTACCCATTCAAAGTCCAAAAAGGTATTAAGCCCACATTCAGACATGGCTGCAAGTGCCCAATCTGAATGTACTCCTATTTCTTGAGAGGAGTTCGAGGGACTAAGAAACCAGATAGCAGAATTAGCTATCTTTTTGAAAGAACAAAACAAACAGACTCAGGGTCAACAAATACCCACTCAAACAGAATTCTCTACACAAGGAGGAGGCCAGGGTACTGATAAGAAAGAAAAGGAAGTACATATACTTGAACCTCAAATCGAAAAACCTAATAAAACCCCTAAAATCACCAATCTTAAAGAAGATTGATAAGCTGGTGATGTTCGACAGAAAGTTCAGCAAATAGAAGAAACCATCCGATCAATCAAAGGGACTGGAGCGTATAAAAGCATGACTTATTCAGACCTTTGTATCTTTCCTGGGGTTCATGATCCAAACAAGTTCAAAACTCTTGATTTTAAAAAATATGCGAATTGGGAGATCCTTACAATCATTTAAAAGTGTTCATTAGAGAACTCGGATCCTATGCTAAGGATGAAAAACTGAGAATGCAGTTATTTTAGAATAGTCTAACTGGAGAGGCTAGAGCATGGTATGTCAAATTGAACAATTCCAAAATCCATAGTTCGGAAGAATTAGCCCATGCTTTTCTAAACCAATACAGTTTCCAATCACAAATGACTCCAGATAGATATCAAATTACCAAAGTTAAAAAGTAGAATATTGAGTCATTAAGAGAATATGCCCAAATATGGAGACGTCTGGCTACTCAAGTAATCCCATCAATGACAGAAACTGAGATGGTAATGACTTCATTGACATACAAGAAGCTCTGTTCTATGAGAGGGTCCTGCAGACATAGGAAAACCATTCTTAGAAATGATTAAACACAGAGAAATGGCTGAAATGGGGTTAAAATATGGAAAGATTAAAGACCTCACTACTTTAGAAGCTGTGGCTGAGCACATTCAAGCTGGAAATTATGAAAATCCCTCAGAGGGTTCATAAAAAGAAAGAATAAGATGTATCCTTGGTATTTCAAGGACAAACTCAGAGAGGTAATCAAAACTTGCTCATTCAAAGGAAAAATTATTCCCCTTTTCAAGCATCTTCACAATCCTCAAAACTTCCATTGCAAAAAGTTGGAGAGATCAGACATCAAAGAGTTTTCACACCCTTAGGGGATTCATTCGAAAATATACTCAAGCTTCTGACAGCACAAGAGAAAATTTTCCAACTCTTTCCTCCAGCTAATCCAAGTGTAAGGAATTTTGATACAAGCAAGAAATGTGTTTATCATTCTAAAGCTCTGGGGAATAATACCCAAGATTGCATGTAAGACCCCGAATTTTATGAAATAAAAGTATTCAATTTTCTTATAATTATTATTTTATTTCAAAAATGGTTAAATTGATAAAAGGTTAAAGTTAAGGGTGATATGTGAAAAATTTTGCAAACTAAGTAAGTTGTTATAAAATATTCGTTTGATCGGAGAATATTCTTTTTGTCGGGGAATATTAAATACGATCGCACAATCATCAAGTGGACCCCTAGCGGAAGTATTGTCGTAGTAAGAAAACGACAGAAATATCTTTTTATAAAAATAATGGCGAAAGTGTTACCGTTAAAACTATTGAACTACCCGGTAGTAAAAGTACAATAATACGTGTGGTGGTATAAGTAGTATACGTGGTATTGATTATTGATGCTTACATAAGAAGTCACTCGGCTTATACTCAATTATTGCTCTGAAGAATTCTTTGCATCATATCTCTCATATTATTGATTCAATTATTATCATAGTATCATATACGTATAATATGTTATATTATTAAATCAATAATTAAGACGACAAAGTTATTCATATTATTATTTTCAATATTGACAATGTCTAGAAGTTACATCGAGGAGAGGTTTGGTCACCTAATTGCTTGGCGCCAATAAGGAGAAATCCTTATCGAAAGCCCCTCTTTCACGAGGAGCGACACGGTTGTTAAATATTGTGAATTATAATATTAATGATGAATAATTTTGTGTTGATTAAAGATGAAATTGATAGTTCCATTGTGTGGGAATTATTAGTGTTAGTGGAAATTGACATTTATTTCGATAATAATTGATGTCTAGAGGTTATATTAACCAATCGGGTAATTAACCGGATAAATGAGCAATTAATTGCTATTAATTCACATTATTATAACTATTTGTTCACATGTGTGTGCTATTGATTCACATTCTTGTACTAGTAGGGGAGGTAGTGCAAGATTGATAATACTTGCATGACTAAGTCAAAAATGGAGGTATAGTTGAAGGTGCTATACTGTAATTAGTTTTTTCACATGATTATACTATTGAGTCACATGATTTAATATTAGGGGAGGTGGTGCAAGTTTGATAATACTTGCAGGACTAAATTAAAAGGAAGAAAATGGGGAAGGTGTTATACTGTAATATTTCGAGCCCCAAAATGTGCAATTATTGAAACTATATTTTCCTATAAATAGAAGCTCATTCTTCCTTCATTTTTCACCAATTCACTAAAGCTATAAAGCAATTATTATAGAGAGAAATTATAGAGAGAAAAAGGAAGAAAAGTCTGCTAACTCACTATTCCAGTATCCAGTTTTCTTCTAAGGTAAGGGGTATTATTCTTTCGTATTCATGAAGAGAGTTATTTTCTCTTAATACTCGTAAGGGTTGTTATTCCATTCTTTATTATTATGTTGGAATAACCTGTCTATGCGAAGTACCGCATACATGGTGAATTCCATTCTTTATTATTATGTTTGAATAACCTGTCTATGCGAAGTACCGCATACATGGTGAAATTCTTATGTTATTCCATTCTTTATTATTCTGTTAGAATAACCTATCTGTGCGGACTATCGCATGCCTGGTGAATTCTGTTGTTATTCCATTCTTTATTATTATGTTGGAATATCCTGTCTGTGTGGATTACGCATGACCTGGTTCCATTCTTTATTATTACATTGGGAATAACTTCGTTCATGCAATTCTATCATCGCATGCATGGTGAATTCTTACGTTATTCCATTCTTTATTATTCTATTGGAATAACACATACATGTGGATTCTCAAGATGCATGGTGAATGATCCTTCGTATTCATTCTTTATTAAATTATGGAAATGATCTGTCTACGTGGATTACCGCATGGCGAGTGAAAATCCATTTGCAGTTTCGTATATTCTATTATACTTGTATGAGATATCATTTTTTTTGTACTCGTCTTGGAATATCATTTTAATTGGTATTTTTATTTTATGAGTTACTATTCATGGGTTACTATTCACCCGATTACTATTCACTCTAGTAGTATTCACTTGGGTATTCGGGGCACTTTTCGTGCCACTATTCACGAGTTACTATTCATGGGTTACTATTCACCCGATTACTATTCACTCTAGTATCATTCACTCAGATATTCGGGACACTTTTTGTGTCGGGGTACTATTCCCGAAGTACTATTCACCTAAAATATATATTTCTTTTCTGTCCAAATTATTTTTGGTGCAAGAATATTATTCTTGAATTTTACTCTACAAAGCAGTATCATGTTGACAATTTGGACGTTATTGATTCCTAGATAAATTAAATTATAAATCTTTAAAATTTATCCTTGAACTTGTTTTATTGAATTATTATGTCATTGTCATCATCCTCATGCTTATATTATGATGAAAGTCATCTTTGGCTTACGTGCATAGATGGACTTGGTATGATTATGACCAGAGATTATTCGGTATAATCATGACCGTAATGTGACAAATAATGCGATAAAAGTCCTCATTAGCCTGTAGTTCAATGATGGACAGTTGTTGGTATGATTATGACCAGGGATTATACGGTATAATCATGACCATTGATGATTACGTGAATATCCTTGGCCGTGGTGCAGGGATGATTCGATTTTATTTATTTGTCGAGTCTCGGCGATAAAGTTGATGAAAAACTTTTTAAATCATAGAAGATAGTAGATTGTATGCTCTACTAGACTCTTCTAATGGATTGCTTATTTCCACTGCAGTTGTTGATCTAAAACTTGTTGTCTATTGTATTCTATCAGTTGTTATACTGTTGAAAGCTAAGGATAATTTATTATGCATTATCAGTTGTTATCCTTTCTTTCATTGTTCTCTTCAGGAAATGAGAATATAGCTGGGACGAGTCAAAGAATGGAGTGATGGTCCAGGATATACGGTTGTAGTAGTCTTCGCTATTCTACGGAATAATGTGATAATAATTGTAATGAGGACACCATTGAGTGTGGATATTGTCTAGATGACAATATTCTTGTTTAAACTCTGAGCTATGTTTTGTTGTATTTTACATGACTGTTGTATAATTAAGTTGTATTTGAATTTATGTACCATGTATCTGGAGACTGAAGATGGGTGATGTATACCTATTTTGGGGGCGTCACACTGCTGGTCTCTCAAACACAAAATCCAGGATCTGATAGACAGTAGAGAGATCATGGTAACAAAACCAGAGCATCCACATGTGCAAGATAACCCTTTGCCTCAACAAAAGGAAGAGAATGTCAATATAATCAGCAGAGGGAGTGGAGAAAGTTCCAATTACCTCAAATATATAGGAGATTTTCCCCAAACCAGCAAAGATAATTCTGATAAGTGGGATTATTCAGAATTCTGGTTTATGATAGAGCGAGAAATGAAGTCTATCAAAGAACGGGTTAATCAACTAACAAAACTGGTAATACATCAGAACCAAGTAACTCAGCAGTTGATCAGTCAAGGGCATACAAGTCTCCTCTCCCTTATCACAAAGAATCAACAACAAGTCCAAGAGAATGAAACTTTGGAAGAAAAACATGCAAGGAAAACAAGATCCCAGGCTCGTCGGGACTATGTAGACCAAAGGAAGTTCACTCCTTTGGGTCAACTAATGGAGGAGATTTTGCAGATGTTGATCAATGAAGGGAAGATCACAACACTGCTACCCCAGTTAATCCATATTCCAAGAGATTTGATGCTACTAGGGTCTGTCAATACCACTCCAATACTCGGGGTCATAGCACTAAAAGTTGCTAGGCACTTCGTCATCTAATCCATAATATGTTTGACAATAGTGACCTGCAAATGACAAATAATGATACTGTATTTCCTGAAGAAGAGATGTTATTTCCTCTATGAACACAAAGATGGAGGGAAGTTATAGCAGTCATATCCTCTAAAGGAGACTTGTCTGTAACACCTCCTGCAATCGAAGGAATGAAGATCAGAGGAGTAAAGAACCCTTTGAAGGTGGCTGCACTAGAACCATTGGTGTTTCCATCCAGGCCGCAGTATCCCATTATCAGCCTAAAAAGAGTCCTATGGAACTATGGGGAGGATGAGGGATCAACTTCAAATTAAACTGCTGCTATATTAAAGGAAAACCCGTTGTATCTACCTCAGCGAGTAATGAAGCCAATCATCAAATCCAAGGGGAAAGTACATGAGGAGAAAGTTGAAGAATTCCTCCGGAAGATGGGGCATAATGAAGCCAAAGTGGTGCAAAGATTGAAAGAAGCACCCCGATAGATATCCATTCTGGACTTGGTATTGTCCTCTGGAGATCATCACAAGGTCTTGGGGAAAGTATTGGAAGAAGATCACCTTCCAAAGACAGTGGACACCGAAATGTTTCATCATTTAATAGATCACATTTTCAACAGCAATGTGATATCTTTCACTGATGACGACATACCACCTGAAGGGACGGGTCATTACACATAGTAGTGATATTTTTAGGATATGTGGTAGGAGGTGTGTTCATAGATGGAGGATCTTCCTTGAACATCTTTCCATATGCTACGTTTGAAAGAATGAAGATCAATCCCAATCGAATCCAAAGCAGCCACATAGTAATAAGAGCCCTTGATGGATCTCGATGAAATACTGTAGGAGAAATTGAACTGCCAGTGGAGATCGGTCCACATACCTTTTACATATCCTTTCAAGTGTTAAACATCACCACAGGATATAATTTACTATTGGGAAGGCCATGGATCCATATAGCAGGAGCAGTTCCATCTACCCTTCATCAACATGTCAAATACATCATCAACAGTATTCTGGTAACTGTCAATACTGAACCAGAATATCCTATTCATTCACAAAGAGATATGCCTTTAATCAATCTCAATGAGGGAATTGAGCCTGTCAGTTTTCAAGCCCTTAGGTGAGCAACACTCAATATCAACCTATCGGGGCCCCATCTTTGAAGCCTAGAGTTTCCACTAAAGTAATGTTGGCTAGTCAGGAAATGATATCCTTGGGTTTCCAGCCTGGATAAGGGTTAGGGAAAGGTTAGCAAGGAATCAGAAGTCCAGTTTAAATTCCTAGCCAGACAAGGAAGGCTAGATTAGGCTATTCCTCTGGATCAGATTATCTAGACCCGTTCAAACATCCACCGGTTCCTTCCTCTATCATTTCGCTGCCTAATTAATCTTACAGATGCAGGATCTGTAAAGCCTATGAGGAAAATTGCTAAGACCCCAACTTTTATGAATAAAGATTAATTTTCTCTAAATATCTTTTTGAATATTAGGGTGTGGATTTGATATAATGTTATAGTTGTGGGTAATATTTATAAATTTTTCAATGTAAGCAATTTGTCATAAAATATTTGATTAGTCGGGGAATATTCGTTTTATCAGGGAATATTCATACGACGGCACAATCATTGGTGGACCCCACAACGAAATTATTGTCAGAGTTAGAAAATTACAGAAATAACTTTTTATAAAAATAACGGGAAAAGTTTTATCCTTAACTGTTGAAATATCTGGTGATAAAAGTACAGTAATACGCGTGGTTGCATAGTAGCACACAGTATTGTACAGTATCTTTGATTAGTGATGCTTACGTGAGAAGTCACTCAATTTTGTTTAATTATTGCCACAGTAATTACTATTTAGTATCTCACGTTATTGATTCAATTATTGTCATAATATTTTATATTATTAAATCAATAATTGAGACGACAAAGTTATTCATATTATTATTTGCATTATTGACAATGTCTAGAAAATTCTGTCGAGGAAAGGGAAACGGTCACCCACTTGCGCGCCAATAGGGAGAAATCCTTATCGAAAATCCCCTTCTTTCCTGGGAATGATCTGGTTGTTAATATTGCAAGTTATAATATTAATGATGAATGTTATTAAAAATGTATTTTTTGAAGGCAAGTAAATTGAGACAAATAGAGGGGATTTTTATGATGTATTTGTTGTAAATTTTGTTTATTATATGGACTCCCCACATACCCATTTTTCAAAACTGTCGGTAAAAAGTTATCTCAGTTTTATTTTATATATATATATATATATATATATATATATATTAAAATAAGTTTTGTTTTTTATGAAAAATAGAATATATTATATTTTATTGTATAGTGTTGCATAGTAAATCAAAAAAATAAAAAAAACTAGCCGAAGAAGCGCCTGTGAATTTTTATTACTGTGCGTCCGTGATTTTTCTTTTCAAATAGTATCATGTCATTCTCCTATAAATAAGATGCTTAGTTTAGAAATTAAAATCACAACAGAATCAGAGAATTCTTCTTTTATAATATTAAGCGTATTTCTTTTGAGTTTAAAGAAGCTTTAAGCGTAGAAAATAATATAAGTTTTTTTTAAGAATATCCCCGCTCTACCAGTTAGCAATACTCTCTTTTTGAGGTAAGGGATATTATTTTTGTTCAATATTCGTATGAAATAATATTTTCTTCCATACTCTGTAGTATGTAAGTAAAATTATTTCGTTTCAGATTCTGAATTCTACACTCATTTTGTTAAAGTATTGCTTCTATACTCCTTAAAATTAGTAGAATATCCTTGAAATTTGTGCTTCATCTAGTATCTTTTCACGGAAATATTATTTTGAACATTCTTGATAATTTTTAAAATTTTCATGCTGGGGTACTATTCACAGGGTACTATTCACTCGGGTACTATTCACCCGGGGGTACTATTCATGACAAAAATTAATTTCTTTTCTGTCCAAATCATTTTTGATAAAATATTATTCTTGAATTTTACTCCACAAAGCAGTATCATGTTGACAATTTGGACATTAATGAATTCTGGATAAATTGAATTATTAATCTTTAAAATTTATCCTTGCTCTCATTTAATTGATTTCTTATATCATTGTCATCATCCTCATGCTTATATTGTGATGAAAGTCATCTTTGACCCGTAGTGCATAGATAAACTGTTGATTGGTATGATTATGACCAGGGATTATTTGGTATAATCATGACCTGTAAAGTTACAAATGATGTGGTAAAAGTCCTCATTGGCCCGTAGTGCATTGATGGACAGTTGTTGACATGATCATGACCATTGATGATACGAATATCCTTGGCCCGTAGTGCATGGATGATTCGTGGATGTGATAATAATGAATATCCTTGGCCCATAGTGCATGAATAATTTCAGTGATGTGGATTATTTATTAATCCGAGTCTCAGCGATAAAATTGATGATAAACTTTTAAATCATAGAAAATAGTAGATATCATGCTCTACTTGACTCTTCTAATGGATTATTTGTTCTGATGCAGTTAAACTTGTTGTCTATTGTATTCTATCAATTTAACACTGTTGAAGGCTAACGATAATTTATTCTGCATTATCTTAGTCATAATATTTTTTACTGGGCTAGTTGAGCTCACCCTTTTGCTTTCATTGTTCTCTTCAGGAAATGAGAAAATAATTGGGACTAGTCGGGAAACGGAGTGATGGTCCGAGATGGTGACTGTAGTAGTCCTCACTATTCTATAAAATAGTGTGATAATAAATGTAATGAGGACTCCATTTGAGTTTGGATATTGTCTATGAAGCAATATTCGTGTAAAAACTCTCAGCTACGTTTTGGTCGTATTGTATAAATGAAGTTTTTATTTAAATTTTGTACCATGTATTTGGCGACTCAGAATAGGTGATGTATACCTATTTTTGGGGGCATCACAGTTAGTATCAAAGCTTAGGGATATGATCCCTGGCTGATATATGAGGCTAGAACTAGGAGGGGAGAGACGGGTAATTTCTTCGCTAGTATGACCTGCCTAAGTTTATTTGTTATTTAATTGGTCGATCAGAATATAGGGATAATTTGTGGTATGTCAATTAACCCTTGTTTTGTGGAAGTGTTTGAAAATGACATCTAAAAATGTTGAGATAAGCAATTGAGCACAGGATACCGTTGAGTCACCGCAGATCAATAACCAAGATAATGTGCATCAGAAAGGCAATAATCCTCAGGTAAACAATAACACCGACCAAATGATGAATGATGGGATGTTCAGAGGCTTTCTGCAATTTATGCAACATCAGGCTAGAGAGACTCCTGTGAAAAATATAGGTGGAAACACTAGCAACTCACGGATGGTCACTGCTAAGCAATTCAAGGAGTTGGGACCGCTGGAGTTTTTGGGAAAGCCAGAACCACTTAAGGCGGAGACGTGGATTAAGCAGATCACCAAGATATTTGATGTCCTGGGATGCTCCGAGGAGCAAAAGGTTCCCTTTTCCACCTTCACGTTATGAGGAGAGGCAAATTATTGGTGGAATTCATAAAGCTTACTCAACCTGTCGCACTAAAGATATCTTAGGAGAAGTTCCAAGAACTGTTCAACAACAAGTACTTGCTCGAAAGTATTCATCACATGAAAAAGGTGGAATTCATCAAGTTGGAGCAAAATAATATGTCTATCTCGTAGTACGAGGCTAAGTTTGCCGAGTTATCCCATTTTGCATCCCATTTGGTAGATAATGAGGAGCGTATGATGCGAATGTTTTTGCGAGGTTTGAAACCCGAAATACGTCATTATCTCATTTCTCACAAACTTTGCTTGTATTCAGATATTGTGAATAGGGCTCAGTTATTGGAGCACGATAATGAGTCAGCCCAACCAAGAAATAGCAGTCGGCAAAACGATAATACCAGTGGTAGCAGTCATCGAAGCGGTGACAATAAACGTGGAGGAAGTCAATATGCCAGAAATGGTAACCACTTCGGTGGTAATTCTAGCCAAGATAATAGAAGTGGAACTTTCAAGAAGAGGAGATTCAATAATGATGGAAAGATGTCTAGCACCAGCACCCGTTATTAAGGAAGGAGAACGACCACCGGTCGTATGCTATAAATGCGAAGGGGGGGTACACATCAGTCCAAATTGTATATAAAAGTCCAAAGCATGTTATAATTGCGGAAGAGAAGGTCACCTAGCCCGATTTTGTTGTGTAGTGAAGCCAAGTCCAGCTGGGATGGTGACACCAAATGCCATCCCAGACAAGTCAAAGCCAGTAGTTCAAGGGAGAGTGTTTGTCGTGACCTCCGAAAAAGCGAGGAACCCGAACGAGATTATCACGGGTAAGCTAATCATAAACTCTGGCGAAGTCTATACTTTATTTGATACCAGATCTACCCATTCTTTTATTTCTCGTACTTGTGCTCAACGTTTAAATTTAACTTCGGAGAAATTAGACTTTGACTTATCTGATGAAACTCCGTTGGGAGAAACCTTCATTACATCCACTGTTTATAAATCTTGTTTGATTCAAATCGGCACTCACACATTACATGTCGATCTTATCTCTTTGAAAATACTTGCATTTGATCTGATTTTAGGGATTGATTGGTTAACTAATCATCATGCTAAAATTAATTATTTTTGTAAGGTTGTTAGCTTTCATATTCCTAACCAACCTATTATGCGAATTCAAGCAACCAAACCACTAAAGTCAATCACTGTCATATCAAACCATAAAGCTATTCATTTATTGAAAAATGGATGTCAAGATTTCTTAGCCCATGTCACAGATTTAAACAAAAATACGTCAGATTAGAATGATATTTCTATTGTTAATAAATTTCCTGACGTATTCCC
Source organism: Panax quinquefolius (assembly GCA_020205615.1). Taxonomy (NCBI): domain Eukaryota; kingdom Viridiplantae; phylum Streptophyta; class Magnoliopsida; order Apiales; family Araliaceae; genus Panax; species Panax quinquefolius. Next base: position 168,651 of record JAINUW010000300.1, read on the forward strand.
CAAAGAACTTCATGGTCTAC